>CM038644.1:1032326-1039826 GCA_021554675.1 Leuciscus idus
AGACATGAGACGCCTCGTCTGAGAGGATCATGAGGAGAAAGGTCACAGTCATCAGTCATTCTTCATCTGTCATGATCATCTAATAAAACACAGTTATGAAGTGGACAGGACTCATGCTGTGTGTTCATGAAGACACTCACAGTACTGAGGAACAGTGTGTTATAACTGAGTTAATGTAAGATCAGTGTGTTCTCATGAGCTGTTTCGCCGCTGGTGTTACTGGGATTCTAACACACGTATAATGTGAGCAGAATCTGCTATAATAACTGTAATGTATGAGAGATGATCGACTGTGAGAAACATCAGTTATTAACACATTACTGAGGGAAAATAACTAGATTTCACCAAACTTTCCCAACTGACCAATCACAGCACATTTACACAACCGTTTTCTAAAATGTTGAAATATGCAAATGAGGGATTACGTATTTAAATATGCACTCATTTGCAGAACAGATTCTGACCATTGGATGATTCATAATTCACTTTGTTTCATTTTCATTTCACAACGACTGAAACGAATACATTTTCACCGTGTTTAGGAATAACATGTTGTATAAATCAGGCGATGAAATATGAATAACCCATCAGAATATAGATATGAATAAAACTGTGTGTAAAGAGATTTCTGACTCAAAATCATGATTTCTACAGACGTGAAGAGATCAAGTGCAATGAAATAAATACTTAAATGTGTGTTTTGGATGTTTTCTGAGGAAGCAAAGACAGTTATGGAAGCAAAACCGAACAAAATCTCAAAATTGACCCGTGCTTGAAAAAACAATAGCTTTACATGTTCCAGTCACGGTTTATATGTGTCTTTAACTACAGTATACACTAACAATCAAATTTATCATTTGATTCATCACACACACACACACACACACACACACTCACACACGCACACACGCACACACACACACACACACACACACACACACACACGCACACACGCACACACACACACACACACACGCACACACGCACACACACACACACGCACTCACACACGCACTCACACACGCACACACACACACACACACACACGCACACACGCACACAGACGCACACACACACTCACACACATACACACACACACACGCACACACGCACACACGCACACACGCACACACACACACACACACACGCACTCACACACGCACTCACACACGCACACACACACACACGCACTCACACACGCACACGCACACACTCACACACACACACACACACACGCACACACGCACACACTCACACACGCACACACACACACACACACACACACACAAACTCACACACGCACACACACACACACACACACACACGCACGCACACACGCACACAGACGCACACACACACTCACACACATACACATACACACACACACACACACACACACACCTGATGTAAGGTGTGAGTGTGAATATTTCTGGGAAGAGTTCAGATCTCGGATACGGAAACTTCTGGAGAACATGACATCATCATCATCATCATAAAACAACAACATCAGCTTCACACGACGGTGTAATATTCAGTTTTTCTCTTTGTTGGATTTAGCTTTACAGTTTGTCTCGATTGTTTACACACATTTTCTGAAAGCATGCCTCATATTCTCAGAACTCTACACACAAATCCAAAAACACACACACAATGGGCAAAACCCATCAATTCTCCTGCAAAATGAAACTTTACATTCAAAACAATGTTATTTCTTCTCAAAATGGTATTTTGTTTTCAAATGACACACACAAACCATCATATGAATAGACATTTATAAGAACCAGTTGAACACTGATGTGCTCAATGTAAAACACTGTGATGAATGGAAAACACTTCTTCTCCATTCATCATAATGACTTAGGCCTTTTTTTGTTCAGTGTTACACTTACTACAGACAGTACATACATAAGTGTGCTGTAAAATATTGGAGAATATTGTTTTTATACTCAGAACACACAAATACACGGTAACAGATATATTTTATTTTTCCCACAAAAACAATGTACACAGTGTACATCTCAACCAACACAAAGTTGTACATACAGTGGTCTACATACAAAACAACAGAGGAATTTACTGTATACAGTTACAGTAAAAAAAAAAAAAATCCGATGTTGGCCTCCATTGCTCCACTGAAGAGCTGACCTGTTGAAGAGCTGACCTGTTGAAGAGCTCACCTGTTGAAGAGCTGACCTGTTGAAGAGCTCACCTGTTGAAGAGCTCACCTGTTGAAGAGCTGACCTGTTGAAGAGCTGACCTGTTGAAGAGCTCACCTGTTGAAGAGCTGACCTGTTGAAGAGCTGACCTGTTGAAGAGCTGACCTGTTGAAGAGCTGACCTGTTGAAGAGCTCACCTGTTGAAGAGCTCACCTGTTGAAGAGCTCACCTGTTGAAGAGCTCACCTGTTGAAGAGCTGACCTGTTGAAGAGCTGACCTGTTGAAGAGCTGACCTGTTGAAGAGCTCACCTGTTGAAGAGCTGACCTGTTGAAGAGCTGACCTGTTGAAGAGCTGACCTGTTGAAGAGCTCACCTGTTGAAGAGCTGACCTGTTGAAGAGCTGACCTGTTGAAGAGCTGACCTGTTGAAGAGCTGACCTGTTGAAGAGCTCACCTGTTGAAGAGCTCACCTGTTGAAGAGCTCACCTGTTGAAGAGCTCACCTGTTGAAGAGCTGACCTGTTGAAGAGCTGACCTGTTGAAGAGCTGACCTGTTGAAGAGCTGACCTGTTGAAGAGCTCACCTGTTGAAGAGCTGACCTGTTGAAGAGCTGACCTGTTGAAGAGCTGACCTGTTGAAGAGCTGACCTGTTGAAGAGCTCACCTGTTGAAGAGCTGACCTGTTGAAGAGCTCACCTGTTGAAGAGCTCACCTGTTGAAGAGCTCACCTGTTGAAGAGCTGACCTGTTGAAGAGCTGACCTGTTGAAGAGCTCACCTGTTGAAGAGCTGACCTGTTGAAGAGCTGACCTGTTGAAGAGCTCACCTGTTGAAGAGCTGACCTGTTGAAGAGCTCACCTGTTGAAGAGCTCACCTGTTGAAGAGCTGACCTGTTGAAGAGCTCACCTGTTGAAGAGCTCACCTGTTGAAGAGCTCACCTGTTGAAGAGCTGACCTGTTGAAGAGCTGACCTGTTGAAGAGCTGACCTGTTGAAGAGCTGACCTGTTGAAGAGCTCACCTGTTGAAGAGCTGACCTGTTGAAGAGCTGACCTGTTGAAGAGCTGACCTGTTGAAGAGCTCACCTGTTGAAGAGCTGACCTGTTGAAGAGCTGACCTGTTGAAGAGCTCACCTGTTGAAGAGCTGACCTGTTGAAGAGCTGACCTGTTGAAGAGCTCACCTGTTGAAGAGCTGACCTGTTGAAGAGCTCACCTGTTGAAGAGCTGACCTGTTGAAGAGCTGACCTGTTGAAGAGCTCACCTGTTGAAGAGCTCACCTGTTGAAGAGCTGACCTGTTGAAGAGCTGACCTGTTGAAGAGCTCACCTGTTGAAGAGCTGACCTGTTGAAGAGCTGACCTGTTGAAGAGCTGACCTGTTGAAGAGCTCACCTGTTGAAGAGCTCACCTGTTGAAGAGCTGACCTGTTGAAGAGCTCACCTGTTGAAGAGCTCACCTGTTGAAGAGCTGACCTGTTGAAGAGCTGACCTGTTGAAGAGCTGACCTGTTGAAGAGCTGACCTGTTGAAGAGCTCACCTGTTGAAGAGCTGACCTGTTGAAGAGCTCACCTGTTGAAGAGCTGACCTGTTGAAGAGCTCACCTGTTGAAGAGCTCACCTGTTGAAGAGCTGACCTGTTGAAGAGCTGACCTGTTGAAGAGCTCACCTGTTGAAGAGCTGACCTGTTGAAGAGCTCACCTGTTGAAGAGCTGACCTGTTGAAGAGCTCACCTGTTGAAGAGCTGACCTGTTGAAGAGCTGACCTGTTGAAGAGCTGACCTGTTGAAGAGCTCACCTGTTGAAGAGCTGACCTGTTGAAGAGCTGACCTGTTGAAGAGCTGACCTGTTGAAGAGCTGACCTGTTGAAGAGCTCACCTGTTGAAGAGCTCACCTGTTGAAGAGCTCACCTGTTGAAGAGCTGACCTGTTGAAGAGCTGACCTGTTGAAGAGCTGACCTGTTGAAGAGCTCACCTGTTGAAGAGCTGACCTGTTGAAGAGCTGACCTGTTGAAGAGCTGACCTGTTGAAGAGCTCACCTGTTGAAGAGCTGACCTGTTGAAGAGCTGACCTGTTGAAGAGCTCACCTGTTGAAGAGCTGACCTGTTGAAGAGCTGACCTGTTGAAGAGCTCACCTGTTGAAGAGCTGACCTGTTGAAGAGCTCACCTGTTGAAGAGCTGACCTGTTGAAGAGCTGACCTGTTGAAGAGCTCACCTGTTGAAGAGCTGACCTGTTGAAGAGCTGACCTGTTGAAGAGCTGACCTGTTGAAGAGCTGACCTGTTGAAGAGCTGACCTGTTGAAGAGCTGACCTGTTGAAGAGCTGACCTGTTGAAGAGCTGACCTGTTGAAGAGCTCACCTGTTGAAGAGCTCACCTGTTGAAGAGCTCACCTGTTGAAGAGCTGACCTGTTGAAGAGCTCACCTGTTGAAGAGCTGACCTGTTGAAGAGCTGACCTGTTGAAGAGCTGACCTGTTGAAGAGCTCACCTGTTGAAGAGCTGACCTGTTGAAGAGCTCACCTGTTGAAGAGCTCACCTGTTGAAGAGCTCACCTGTTGAAGAGCTGACCTGTTGAAGAGCTGACCTGTTGAAGAGCTGACCTGTTGAAGAGCTCACCTGTTGAAGAGCTGACCTGTTGAAGAGCTCACCTGTTGAAGAGCTGACCTGTTGAAGAGCTCACCTGTTGAAGAGCTCACCTGTTGAAGAGCTCACCTGTTGAAGAGCTGACCTGTTGAAGAGCTGACCTGTTGAAGAGCTGACCTGTTGCCCTTTATGCTAAAGCTCTGATTGCTAATTGTAAAACTGTGTGACGGGTGTTTGCCCTTGTGATGAGTCAGTGTGCGTGTTTGAATGGCAGTGTGTTCCTTGTGAAAACAAGAGATTTTCTGCATGAAAATTGTGCCAAAAGCAGAGAATTGTGTGTAGTGTTTTGAAAAAAGTGTGTTTTAGAAGTACAATTTGAGTGTAAAGCAGGAATTGTGCTTGTAGTTTAGCAGGACTGGTTCAGGGGGTTGGTGAATGAGTTACATGTTGTGGTCATTGTGTCTCAAGTACCAGAAAATGTGTGTAAACAATCGAGAAAAACTGTAATTATTCCAGTTGTGAGGTTTCAGATGTAACTTTAGTCTGATTCGTAGTCTCTACAACTGTATCTGTGCAGGAATGAAGTGTGTGTGTGTGTGTGTGTGTGTGTGTGTGTGTGTGTGTGTGTTCAGTGTTCCTCAGCCTCCATCAGTGAAGCTCAGCCTTACCAACACCAAACCACATGTGCTCCTGTTTCTCTTATTACACTGAATATCATGAAGAATTATCATTAAAGTTACAAAGTAAATGCACATTTACTTTTATTCGTCACATATTTTAGTTTATTTCACAAAGCAACATCACAATCTTTCCACACACACCTGTTCGGGAATAGATTATATAATAGAATAAAGACATAGAATTCATTCAAAAATGAAAACTCATCTGTCATCATTCACTCGCCCGTTTAAAACCAGAATAACTTCTTTTCTTTCTAAAGAACACAGATATTCTGAAACTTCCTCAGAAGAATGAGTCACACAGCTTTAGACAACACGAGGGCGGCAGAATTTAGGTTTAACAAACCATCCCTTTAAAATGTACCCGATTGTTTTTTTCTTTATTGTGTTTAGTTACCAGTTTAGGCACCACTACTAATAAATATAGAAGATTGTCATCAAAACAATGCTTTAAAGGTTTCTGCACTGTATTATAGAATCAATTACAAATCACAATGTTTATTATGATGAATACAAGATTAAGTACAGTATATTAGTGGAGTAATGTAGTGGAGTAATGTAGTGGAGTATATTAGTAGAGTAATGTAGTGGAGTAATGTAGTGGAGTAATGTAGTGGAGTATATTAGTGGAGTAATGTAGTGGACTATATTGGTGGAGTAATGTAGTGGAGTATATTAGTGGAGTAATGTAATGGAGTATATTAGTGGAGTAATGTAGTGGACTAATGTAGTGGAGTATATTATCTGAGTATATTAGTGGAGTATATTAGTGGAGTAATATAGTGGAGTAATCTAGTGGAGTAATGTAGTGGAGTAATCAAGTGGAGTAATGTAGTGGAGTATATTAGCGGAGTTTATTAGTGGAGTAATGTAGTGGAGTAATCTAGTGGAGTATGTTAGTGGAGTAATGTAGTGGAGTAATCTAGTGGAGTAATGTAGTGGAGTAATCTAGTGGAGTAATGTGGAGTAATGTAGTGGAGTAATGTAGTGGAGTATATTAGTGGAGTAATGTAGTGGAGTATATTAGTGGAGTAATGTAGTGGAGTAATCTAGTGGAGTATGTTAGTGGAGTAATGTAGTGGAGTAATCTAGTGGAGTATGTTAGTGGAGTAATGTAGTGGAGTATATTAGTGGAGTAATGTAGTGGAGTATATTAGTGGAGTATAATAGTGGAGTATACTAGTGGAGTATGTTAGTGGAGTAATGTAGTGGAGTATATTAGTGGAGTAATGTAGTGGAGTATAATAGTGAAGTATATTAGTGAAGTAATGTAGTGGAGTAATGTAGTGGAGTATATTGGTGGAGTATATTAGCGGAGTATATTAGTGGAGTATATTGGTGGAGTAATGTAGTGAAGTAAGTATATAGGTGGAGTATATTAGTGGAGTAATCTAGAGGAGTAATGTAGTGGAGTATAATATTGGAGTGTATTGGTGGAGTATATTAGTGGAGTATATAGGTGGAGTATATTGGTGGAGTATATTAGTGAAGTAAGTATATAGGTGTAGTATATTAGTGGAGTAATCTAGAGGAGTAATGTAGTGGAGTATATTAGTAGAGTAATGTAGTGGAGTAATATAGTGGCGTAAATTAGTGGAGTATATTAGTGGAGTAATCTAGTGGAGTAATCTAGTGGGGTATAATAGTGGAGTATATCAGTGGAGTAATGTAGTGGCGTATATTAGTGTTGTATATTAGTGGAGTATACTAGTGGAGTATACTAGTGGAGTATGTTAGTGGAGTAATGTAGTGGAGTATATTAGTGGAATAATGTAGTGGAGTATATTATTTGAGTATATTAGTGGAGTAATGTAGTGGAGTATATTAGTGGAGTAATGTAGTGGAGTAATCTAGTGGAGTAATGTAGTGGAGTAATGTAGTGGAGTATATTAGTGAAGTAATGTAGTGAAGTAATGTAGTGGAGTATATTGGTGGAGTAATGTAGTGGAGTATAGTATTGGAGTATATTAGTGGAGTAATGTAGTGGAGTATATTAGTGGAGTAATGTAGTGGAGTATAATATTGGAGTGTATTGGTGGAGTATATTAGTGGAGTATATTAGTGAAGTAAGTATATAGGTGTAGTATATTAGTGGAGTAA
>CM038644.1:1044826-1047058 GCA_021554675.1 Leuciscus idus
GAGAATTACAGTAGTCTAGTCGAGATGTTCCACAAGCATGAATCACTGTTTTGAAATTACTCTTGAGTTAAAAAAGGTTTCACTTTAGAGAGTCGGCGGAGGTGAAAAAAGCATGATTTTACAAAAGCACTGATCCGTTTCTCAAACTCTAGGTGCGCACTGAGTCTCATACGGGGCGAGAGAACACCGAGTCTCTTACGGGGCGAGAGAACACCGAGTCTCGTACGGGGCGAGAGAACACCGAGTCTCGTACGGGGCGAGAGAACACCGAGTCTCATACGGGGCGAGAGAACACCGAGTCTCGTACGGGCCGAGAGAACACCGAGTCTCCTATGGGGCGAGAGAACACCGAGTCTCGTACGGGGCGAGAGAACACAGAGTCTCCTACGGGGCGAGAGAACACCGAGTCTCTTACGGGCCGAGAGAACACCGAGTCTCGTACGGGGCGAGAGAACACCGAGTCTCCTACGGGGCGAGAGAACACCGAGTCTCCTACGGGCCGAGAGAACACAGAGTCTCCTACGGGGGCGAGAGAACACCGAGTCTCCTACGGGGCGAGAGAACACCGAGTCTCGTACGGGCCGAGAGAACACCGAGTATCGTACGGGGCCGAGAGAACACCGAGTCTCCTACGGGGCCGAGAGAACACCGAGTCTCGTACGGGGGCGAGAGAACACAGAGTCTCCTACGGGGGCCGAGGAGAACACCGAGTCTCCTACGGGCCGAGAGAACACCGAGTCTCGTACGGGGGAGAGAACACCGAGTCTCGTACGGGGCGAGAGAACACCGAGTCTCGTACGGGCCGAGAGAACACCGAGTCTCGTACGGGGCGAGAGAACACAGAGTCTCTTACGGGCCGAGAGAACACCGAGTCTCGTACGGGGCGAGAGAACACCGAGTCTCGTACGGGGCGAGAGAGAACACAGAGTCTCGTACGGGGCGAGAGAACACCGAGTCTCCTACGGGCCTGAGAGAACACCGAGTTCTCCTACGGGGCGAGAGAACACCGAGTCTCGTACGGGGCGAGAGAACACCGAGTCTCGTACGGGGCGAGAGAACACCGAGTCTCGTACGGGCCGAGAGAACACCGAGTCTCCTACGGGGGCGAGAGAACACAGAGTCTCGTACGGGGCGAGAGAACAACCGAGTCTCGTACGGGGCGAGAGAACACCGAGTCTCGTACGGGGCGAGAGAACACAGAGTCTCGTACGGGGCGAGAGAACACCGAGTCTCGTACGGGCCGAGAGAACACAGAGGTCTCCTACGGGGCGAAGAGAACACAGAGTCTCGTACGGGGCGAGAGAAACACCGAGTCTCCGTACGGGGCGAGAGAACACCGAGTCTCGTACGGGGCGAGAGAACACCGAGTCTCGTACGGGGCGAGAGAACACAGAGTCTCGTACCGGGGGCGAGAGAACACCGAGTCTCATACGGGGCGAGAGAACCCCGGTCACATCACACACACAGTTATCCTTGGGCCCAAATAGAATTATTTCAGTTTATTTTCGTTTAAATTTAGAAAATTACTTGAAAGCCAAAGCTTAAGGTCATTTAAACAGGCCAGCAGGAGTTGTAAACCATTTTTATTGTTATGTTTTAAAGGAAAATAGATCTGAGTATCATCAGCATATGAATGAAAGGATACTCCGTATTTATTAAAAATATACTCAATAAGAAGTTTTTCTCGATATACGACACAATAGAGGAAGACCAGCATGACTTCAGTTTTAATGATGACTTTAACATGTGATAAGCTAGCAATACAAAAAGCCAAATATGCTCAGAATTATGGCAATAATGAAGCTAACAGCCATGCTGAGCTGATATCAAGTCAAGTCAAGTCAAGTCAAGTTTATTTGTATAGCGCTTTTCACAATACAGATTGTATCAAAGCAGCTTCACAGTATTAAATTAAAATAATACAACAAAGTTTGTTTCAAGAGGAATTTATTCAGTGGAAGCCCACACTGTGACAGTGCAAGAAACCACTGCTTTTAAAGTCTTAGGTCACGTTTATTTACTGCAGTTACACAACACACACAACACACATGACCTGCTGTGCTCATCTACAGAAGCTGGGCAGGTAAAGACACAAGGTCAAAAATGCATTTAAATGGGTTAAATCACGTAAAATACAGCTCTTTACGCAGATAACGAGTGATCGTAACTCTCTACTGCCACCCTGTGTTCAGCATCTCTCTCTCTCTCTCTCTCTCTCGCTCTCTCTCTCTC
>CM038644.1:1047558-1100058 GCA_021554675.1 Leuciscus idus
AAATGAAACAACTGCCTCAAAACCCTTTTATTTGTGCTCAAAATCAAACAATGCGTTCAGATCATACACACAGTGAGTCAATATTATGAACACTACAGATAATTCATTAGACACTACATCAAAAAATGGACAACACAGAGTCCAAAGCACGCAGTTACAGGAAAAAATGTATATGCAACAAAGTAAACAAATTTTGCAATTATGTAAAAAAGTATAGTAATGACAACTTAATTGTGTAAGGTGAATAAATTGTATACTGTATGCACTGCAAGTATAGTATTGTACTGAATATTGATTGAATGTATGTATATTCAGCACAATATATAGCTGTGAAAATAAAGTGACCCAACTGCAAAAGCCAAAAAGGTTACAGTGAAAAAACTCTCAATGAAAAGCATCCATTGTTGGTATCAACATTTAGTGCAACATTTTGAGAAAATGTTGGCACTCTGAACTGACTTACTTTGGTCACATCATTAGAAATAAGTGTGAACAATCGATGACAACTGGTGTTGTAGTTGGGTTTAACTTATGCCTGCCTGTGTTTAGCATTTTGAAACATTAGAACATCACAGTGTGAAATGTGTTTTAGTGAGAGAGAATGTGTATGGAGTTTTGCAAAAAGAGTGCATGAGATTTGCAAACAGTGTTTTAACTACCTGAACTTGTTTAATGTTTTACAGAAAGAGTGACTTATTCGACAAATTGGTTTAGGCTATTGAGAATTTGGTTCAGAGAATGGGGTTTAGTGTTTTAGCTATTCAGAAAAACTGTAAAGGGGACATATCATGCTAAATCCACTTTTTTAGCCCTTAAATGCATTTTGTTGTATATTTGGAGTGTTTAGAAGTACAGAAAAGTTGAAATTATTCTCTTCAGGTGCTTCGTTGATATCTTTATATTCTGTTTTGGTCATATTTTTCAACCGGTTCAGATTTTTCTGTCATCTATGACGTTTTTTCAACTATTACGTCACAGTATTTGCAGCGGAACTGCCAAATAAGGACATCGACTTCCGGCCCAACACTTCCAGCAATCCGCCATTTTTATTTCTCGCTGCAATTTTGTAGTCCAAGCTAAAGGATGCAGAAGTTACGAGAGGGTAAGTTAAAATGTTCGGTTGTTGGATGTAGTAACCCACACGCTTCATTACACCGTCTAATGTAGATGAACTGCTGCGCTTGTGACAGGGCGCATGTTTAACTGAAAGAACGAGCAGAGAGAGAGAGAGACGGTTGCGCGCGCACTCTCTTTCTTCAGGCGAAAGTGTAAACAAGACTTCACCGTCTCCAAACTAGACACTGTCTTGCTCTCTCTCCCTCGCACATATTAATCAAAATAAATCGACACGGTGGTAAAAGGTCGCAAGACCAAAGTTTCATGTGTAAATACAGTAACACACCATTGCGATACATCCATCCATATGAAGACGTTGTTCTGCAGGTTCGTCGTCTTCATTTTCATCTCGCTCCGGCTCCGACTCTGGCTCGAACATGTAAGGCTGGCTGGACAAGTCTTCCGTTGTTGACATTTTGTTAATAACGTGTGAATAAAAAGTATGAATCAAACTACAAAAATGGCCGAACGGGGTGGAGTTGAACCGAGTGTCACCTCTGCAACCTGGAGAGGGGGCGGGGTATGAAGTGTCTCATTTGCATTTAAAGAGACCGCACCAAAACGAGTTGCTCTCAGACACACATCAGAAAAGGGGTAGAAAAGGGGCCTGTGGAGCTATAATAATGAGGAATTCAGACCCAAGCATTGCAGTTCCGCTTTATATAGACCACAAATGTATGATTTATATGTAAAAAGGAACGATTTAAAAGCATGATATGTCTCCTTTAAATATTTTCCCTGTAACTTTAACTTTAACTAGCTCTGGTAAGAAAATGTTGATCTTCTGCTTATTACAAGCTAAACCTGTAGTCGCTCGCCAGTGGAAAAACACAGAAAGCCCTAATTTTAAACAATGGTTACAGGAATTGTCTCATTGTTTGGCTTTGGAAAAACTCACATATATTACTAAGGGAAAACCTGAAAAGTTTTTTCAAAGTATGGAATCCCTTAATAGGATTTTTGAAGGAAGCCGAACCAAATATTTTATTGTCAGTGTAACCTGATCATCACCACATCATGATATTAATGATGCCTACCATTGTTTTATTTAGTATAACTGTTTGTAGTTTTTTAGTTTTTTTGTTTCTAAAATCAATAAAGACAGTGTTTTAAAAAAAAAGGATGTAGTGCAGATAATGGTAGAGAGTCAATGCTTATCGATGTTCAGTCACAGTGACGTCCATATATATACAGTTATAATATAGTGCACAGCAGGTTATGTGGTTGATAAGTAAAAGAAATACCTGGATAAAATACTGATGCTTTCTTGTAATTGCAGGAGTTAAAGTCACCATGAAATCACAATTGACAAATCTTTTTTAAAAATGGAATATTGCAATGTTTATTCTAAATGTATAGAGTGGAGCGAGAGTACCTGACACCTGGTCTCTCACACACTCTACACACACACACTGCTCACACACTCTACACACACACACACTGCTTAGAGAGGGCAGGGCAACCTGTCACTCACAGGAGCTCAGCCAATAGCAAACCACAACCAACCAATCAATTCCCCACGGACACAATCAAGCCCCGCCCACATTTGTTATTGTGGCAGAACAGCGCAGCTTCTCTTTCATGCTGAGTTTAACTGGTCCCCACTGTTTCTCTCAGCCTCATGTGAGTGTGTGTTTGTGTGGGTGTGTGTGTTCCTCTCAGCCTCAGGCTCCATGGACGCGTGTGTGATGATCTGGAACATGAAGCCTCAGACGAGGGCCTACAGGTTTGTGGGACATAAGGATGCGGTGACGAGTGTTGAGTTCTCTCCCTCTGGTCATCTGCTGGCCTCAGCCTCCCGAGACAAGACGGTGCGCCTCTGGGTGCCCAGCGTGTGAGTGTCAATATATCTCAACATAATCTCAACATAATCTTAATATAATCTCAGTATATCTCAGTATAATCTCAATATACCCTCTGGTCATCTGCTGGCCTCAGCCTCCCGAGACAAGACGGTCCGGCTCTGGGTGCCCAGCGTGTGAGTGTCAATATATCTCAACATAATCTCAATATATCTCAATATACCCTTCGGTCATCTGCTGGCCTCAGCCTCTCGAGACAAGACGGTCCGGCTCTGGGTGCCCAGTGTGTGAGTCTCAATATATCTCAACATAATCTCAATATATCTCAATATACCCTTCGGTCATCTGCTGGCCTCAGCCTCTCGAGACAAGACGGTCCGGCTCTGGGTGCCCAGTGTGTGAGTCTCAATATATCTCAATATAATCTCAATATATCTCAATATAATCTCAATATACCCTCCGGTCATCTGCTGGCCTCAGCCTCCCGAGACAAGACGGTCCGGCTCTGGGTGCCCAGTGTGTGAGTCTCAATATATCTCAACATAATCTCAATATATCTCAATATACCCTCCGGTCATCTGCTGGCCTCAGCCTCCCGAGACAAGACAGTGCGCCTCTGGGTGCCCAGTGTGTGAGTCTCAATATATCTCAACATAATCTCAATATACCCTCCGCTCATCTGTTGGCCTCAGCATCCCGAGACAAGACGGTCCAGCTCTGGGTGCCCAGTGTGTGAGTCTCAATATATCTCAATATAATCTCAATATATCTCAATATAATCTCAATATACCCTCCAGTCATCTGCTGAGCTCAGCCTCCCGAGACAAGACGGTCCGGCTCTGGGTACCCAGCGTGTGAGTCTCAATATATCAAAATATAGCTCAATATAATCTCAGTATAATCTCAATATAATCTAAATATATTCTCAATATAATCTCAATATATCTCAATATAATCTCAATATAATCTCAAGAAATCTCAATATAATCTCAATATACCCTCCGGTCATCTGCTGAGCTCAGCCTCCCGAGACAAGACGGTCCGGCTCTGGGTACCCAGCGTGTGAGTCTCAATATATCAAAATATAGCTCAATATAATCTCAGTATAATCTCAGTATAATCTCAATATAATCTCAATATAATCTAAATATATTCTTAATATAATCTCAATATATCTCAATATAATCTCAATATAATCTCAAGAAATCTCAATATAATCTAAATATACCCTCCGGTCATCTGCTGGGCTCAACCTCCCAAGACAAGACGGTGCGGCTCTGGGTGCCCAGCGTGTGAGTGTGATCTCAAAACATCTCGATATATCTCAATATAATCTCAATATATCTCAATATAATCTCAATATATCTCAATATAATCTCAATAGTATCTCAATATAATCTCAATAGTATCTCAATGTAATCTCAATATATCTCAATATAATCTCAATAGTATCTCAATATAATCTCAATATATCTCATAATCTCAATATATTTCAATATAATCTCAATATATCTCATAATCTCAATATATCTCAATATAATCTCAATATAATTTCAATACAACTAAATAAATCTCAATATATATCAATATAATCTGAATATATCTCAATATAATCTCAATATAATCTAAATATACCCTCTGGTCATCTGCTGGGCTCAACCTCCCGAGACAAGACGGTGCGGCTCTGGGTGCCCAGCGTGTGAGTCTTCTTATATCTCTATATAATCTCAAAACATCTCGATATATCTCGATATATTTCAATATATCTCAAAATAATCTCAATCTCAATATAATCTCAATATTATCTTAATATATCTCAATATTAGCTCAATATAACTCAATATAATCTCAGTATTATCTCAATATTACGCAATATAATCTCAATATTAGATATACAGCTCCATCTGCAGATTGTTGAATTTGCACACAGCTGATACTTATTGTGTTACTCAATAAATATTCATCCATGACATTTAATATTTTGACTTTCATCACTATTTATGTCTTTATTCAAAGTAAATATTAACAAAATCAAACGTTTTAGCAGAGTAAGTTTCTATAATTTGTCTGTATTCTAATTGTATTCGAATATTCGTTTATTTCATTATTATTCAGTAGTTTCTCTGAATCCTGCAGGGCTGGACTGAATCATGTAGTGCGTGTGCCTCAAACATGCGAATGTCTGGTCTTTGCACACGTTTAGTTTCCTGTTCTAGTTTCATGTTGTTTCCACACGAGTCCCTGTAATGTTTAGATTACACGGATGATCTTTATGAGGCTCATATGCTCTTCAAGCCTTCTGTTCTGCCAGTGACTAATGCTCCCATAAGCCTCTTCTCTCAGCCGGTGAGATGTGCATGTGGGTGTTGGGACAGAAATAACTGATAATAATCATGTTGTCTGAGTCTCATCATCTGTCCGATGCTTTACACTGAGATCCGCCTCCAGATAAACTGGAGATCTGGACCAGATCTGAAGCTCATCTTGAGCTCCTTATTTAATAACACAACAGTTTTCATAATGAGTAACATGAGCTTATTTCATTAATTCCCTAGACAATCTCAAATGTATCTTTTGTAACATTATAAATGTCTTTAATGTCACTTTTGATCAGTTAAATGCGTCCTTGATGAATACAAACAATCTTAGCCCAGACTTTTGAATGATAGTGTGTTTTGATATATTAATCAAAAACTAATAGACACTGGGAAACCGAAGAAAGCTTTTTTATAGAAGGAAAACTATAAGAAGTGTGTGTGTTTAGATGTGATGTGTGTGTGTTGTGTTCAGGAAAGGCGAGTCCACGGTGTTCAGGGCTCATACAGGAACGGTGCGCAGCGTGAGCTTCTCCAGTGATGGTCAGACACTCGTCACTGCATCTGATGACAAGAGCATCAAAGTCTGGACCGTCCATCGCCAGAAGTTCCTCTTCTCCCTCAACCAGCACATCAACTGGGTGCGCTGCGCCAGGTACTGTCCACTAATCACTTTTCACTGTTCACTGATCACTGTTCACTAATCACTGGTCACTAATCACTAACTCGCCGTCACAGAGTAATACTGGGAACAGATCAGTGTGTGAACCACATTCAGCTAACCCTAACCCATCTCATTTATACTACTATAATTATATCTGACCAAACAGATGACTGGAAAAAATATGATTTGTGTGTTTTAAAATGAGAGTCACGCCACAAAAAGCTTTTTTATATTGTTTTTAGACAAATTATCACTGGAAGCACGTTACAGTAAGGTCTCATCTTGTATTAGCTAAATCGAGGAATATATTTCTTAACAGAATTTATATATTTTTTAATGTTAGTTAATAATAAAACAATTGTTTATTGTTAATTCATGTTAGTTCTCACTGTATTAACTAATGTTAACCGATACAGCTTTATGAAAATGTGCTAGTAAATGTTGAAGTATGAATAATAAATGCTGTAAAAAAATAGGAAATGCACACTTACTGTAAAGTCTGACCGTGTAATTTGAACATTATTTCTGTTCAGTGACGTGATCTGACGTGTTCTGGCGTGTTCTGACGTGTTATGGCGTGTTCTGACGTGTTCTGGCATATTCTGGCGTGATTTGGCGTGTTCTGCTGTGATCTGGCGTGTTCTGCTTTGATCTGGCGTGATCTGGCGTGTTTTGGCGTGATCTGGCGTGTTCTGATGTGATCTGGCGTGATCTGGCGTGTTCTGACGTGTTCTGGCATATTCTGACGTGATCTGGCGTGTTCTGACGTGATCTGACGTGTTCTGGCGTGTTCTGGCATGTTCTGACGTGATCTGGCGTGTTCTGTCGTGTTCTGCCGTGTTCTGCCGTGTTCTGGCGTGTTCTGACGTGATCTGGTGTGTTCTGATGTGATATGGCGTGTTCTGGCGTGTTCTGGCGTGATCTGGTGTGTTCTGGCGTGATCTGGCGTGTTCTGACGTGTTCTGGCGTGTTCTGGCGTGTTCTGATGTGATCCAGCGTGTTCTGACGTGATCTGGCGTGATCTGGCGTGATCTGGCTTGTTCTGGCGTGTTCTGACGTGTTCTGACGCGATCTGGCGTGTTCTTGCGTGTTCTGACGTGATCTGGCGTGATCTGCCGTGTTCTGACGTGATGTGGCGTGTTCTGATGTGATCTGGCCTGATCTGGTGTGATCTGGCGTGTTCTGATGTGATCTGGCGTGATCTGGCGTGTTCTGACGTGATCTGGCGTGTTCTGACGTGATCTGGCGTGTTCTGATGTGATCTGGCGTGTTCTGACGTGTTCTGGCGTGATCTGGCGTGTTCTGGCGTGTTCTGACGTGATCTGGCGTGTTCTGACGTGTTCTGGTGTGTTCTGACGTTCTGGCGTGTTCTGACGTGTTCTGACGTGTTCTGACGTGTTCTGGCGTGTTCTGGCGTGTTCTGACGTGTTCTGGCGTGTTCTGGCGTGTTCTGACGTGTTCTGACGTTCTGGCGTGTTCTGACGTGTTCTGGCGTGTTCTGACGTTCTGGCGTGTTCTGACGTGATCTGGCGTGTTCTGATGTGTTCTGGCGTGTTCTGGCGTGATCTGGAGTGTTCTGACGTGTTCTGGCGTGATCTGGCGTGTTCTGGCGTGTTCTGATGTGATCTGGCGTGTTCTGGCGTGTTCTGGCGTGATCTGGCGTGTTCTGGCGTGATCTGGCTTGTTCTGGCGTGATCTGGCGTGTTCTGACGTGATCTGGCGTATTCTTGCGTGTTCTGACGTGATCTGGCGTGATCTGCCGTGTTCTGACGTGATCTGCCGTGTTCTGATGTGATCTGCCGTGTTCTGATGTGATCTGGCCTGATCTGGTGTGATCTGGCGTGTTCTGATGTGATCTGGCGTGATCTGGCGTGTTCTGACGTGATCTGGCGTGTTCTGGCGTGTTCTGGTGTGTTCTGACGTTCTGGCGTTCTGGCGTGTTCTGGCGTGTTCTGACGTTCTGGCGTGTTCTGGTGTGTTCTGGCGTGTTCTGACGTGTTCTGACGTGTTCTGGCGTGTTCTGACGTGTTCTGACGTTCTGGCGTGTTCTGGTGTGTTCTGGCGTGTTCTGACGTGTTCTGGCATTCTGGTGTGTTCTGACGTGTTCTGACGTGTTCTGACGCGTTCTGACGTGTTCTGGCGTGTTCTGACGTGTTCTGGCATGATCTGAATAGTGTCGTATGAATCCTGCAGGTTTTCCCCTGACGGGCGGTTGATCGTCTCTGCCAGTGATGACAGAACAGTGAAGCTGTGGGACAAGAACAGCAGAGAGTGTGTTCACTCGTTCTGTGATCACGGCGGGTGAGTGAGCACAGCACAGCACACACTCTCACACACACACACACACACACACACACACACACACACACACACACACACACACTCACTCAGGCTCCTCTGCTTGTGTTCAGGTATGTGAACACTGTGGCGTTTCACCCGAGTGGCACCTGTGTGGCAGCGGCTGGCACAGACAACACAGTGAAGGTGTGGGACATTCGCTCACACAGACTCCTGCAGCACTATCAGGGTGAGAGACACACACACACACACACACACACACACACACACACACAGACAGACTCCTGCAGCACTATCAGGGTGAGAGACTCACACACACACACAAGCTCAGACTCCTGCAGCACTATCAGGGTGAGAGACACACACACACACACACACGAGCTCAGACTCCTGCAGCACTATCAGGGTGAGAGACACACACACACACACACACACACACACACACACACACACACACACACACACACACACACACACAAGCTCAGACTCCTGCAGCACTATCAGGGTGAGAGAACATTTTCAATCGTGATAATATCCAGCAAAACAGCTCCCGTAGTCGTGTTATGTTAAACTAAATCATATGTTATCAATAAAAAATAAACATTTCGAATTTTTGCGGTTGGCGGTTTTGTTTCATGTTGAAGTATTGCATTTTTTCTTATTTGTATATTTAGACATTTATTTAAAACATCAATCTCATAACATTATTTACTGCAGTTGTAATTTTGCAGTGCAAATTATTTAATTTGATGGGTAACAGTCCTTTAGTGTCTTATTATTATAACTGAATTGATTGATCAAATGTAAGAATTTGACATGAAAGATGATGCATATATTTAATAGGGTAAATTTTTTTTTATCTTTATAAAAATAAATATCACAAATATGTATGTAAGTATGTAAAATCTGAAAATATTGTTTCAGAATAAATATATTTACACTACCAAAAATCCCCCCCTCCCGTACATTGTACAGTACATACAATTTGCTATGTACTGTACCTGATAGGACCCAAGTTAATCAATATCGAATCAATGTGTCAATGCCCATCCCTGGCGTACTCGAAGCACATGTTGTCTTTTCCTTTTTTTTTTTTATTGTAATTATTATTTATTCTTTTGCACCAGATTGCTTCGTTTACATGTTAAAATCACCAAAAAAATTCTACTGGGGGACAATGCCCCCACCCCCCACCACCCACCACAAGGATTTAATTCGGAAACATTGTACCTTTTTTTTACCACTTCTGAGTTTGCTGGTCTGTACACCATATCAGAAAGTGAATAGTTTTACTATGAAAAGCAGCAGTTTAAACACACTGTATGTGTGTATCTCAGAAATCTGCAGCAAATCTCATCATTTTGACAATCTGTTGAATTCAGAACATTCCCGTTCAGTTCTGTGATTCGACTCGCTCGTCATCATCATGTGTGCAATTAAACCAATTACATTCAGATCTCCTCCTGTATAAATACATCAGTAATAAAACTAGTCATTTTTCGGGAACACTTTACAATAAGGTCTCATTTGTTAACATTAGTTAATACCTCTAAGGAGTAGTTCACTTTAGAATAAAAAAATCCTGATAATGTCCTCTCCGCCTCGTCATCCAAGATGCTCATGTCTTTCTTTCTTCAGTGGAAAAGAAATTAAGGTTTTTGAGGAAAACATTCCAGGATTTTTCTCCATATAGTGGCTTCAATGGGGTCCAACGGGTCGAAGGTCCAGATGTGAGTTTCAGTGCAGCTTCAAAGTCTCGACACGATCCAGCCGAGGAATTAGAGTCTTATCTAGACAAACCAGCGGACATTTTAGAACAAAATAAACATTTATATACTTGTAACCACAGATGCTGGTCTTGCTCTAGCTGTGATGCGACACACATTACGTTAAAAACCTTCATTTCTTTTCGACTAAAGAAAGACATGAACATCAAATTTTAATTCTAAATTGAACAAATCCTTCAACTAATAGGCCTATAAACAAACAATAATCAATATATTTTACAGCATTTATTAATCTTTGTTAATGTTAGTTAATAATAATGTTATTAACACCTGAGATTAATAGATGCTGTAGAAGTGTAACTAAATGTTTACTTATTTTTCTTATTAGACCAAGTCACAATACATTTAGTCACAACTTCAGTTTCATGCTGACATAAACTAATTTTAATGGGCAAAAATATAATGTTAACTGTGTAAATAGAGGTTTTTTTTGGAGTTTCAGGCCATATGAAAAGTGTCAGTCGATGTGAGAACGGCTCATTTCCTGTCATTTCAAACTATGTAACTTTAATCAATGAAAAATGTGTGCGTATAGAAGTAGTCTCTCATGTCTGGAGCACAAACACTGCAGGCCGACACACATACAGTGGGGAGAACAAGTATTTGATACACTGCCGATTTTGCAGGTTTTCCTACTTACAAAGCATGCAGAAGTCTGTCATTTTTATCATAGGTACTCTTCAACTGTGAGTGACAGAATCTAAAACAAAAATCCAGAAAATCACATTGTATGATTTTTAAATAATTAATTTGCATTTTATTGCGTGACATAAGTATTTTATCACCTACCAACCAGTTAGAATTCCAGCTCTCACAGACCTGTTAGTTTTTCTTTAAGAAGCTCTCCTGTTCTCCACTCATTACCTGTATTAACTGCACCTGTTTGAACTCGTTACCTGTATAAAAGACACCTGTCCACACACTCAATCAAACAGACTCCAACCTCTCCACAATGGCCAAGACCAGAGAGCTGTGTAAGGACATCAGGGATACAATTGTAGACCTGCACAAGGCTGGGATGGGCTACAGGACAATAGGCAAGCAGCTTGGTGAGAAGGCAACAACTGTTGGCGCAATTATTAGAAAATGGAAGAAGTTCAAGATGACGGTCAATCTCCCTCGGTCTGGGGCACCATGCAAGATCTCACCTCGTGGGGCATCAATGATATTGAGGAAGGTGAGGGATCAGCCCAGAACTACACGGGCAGGACCTGGTCAATGACCTGAAGAGAGCTGGGACCACAGTCTCAAAGAAAACCATTAGTAACACACTACACCGTCATGGATTAAAATCCTGCAGCGCACGCAAGGTCCCCCTTCTCAAGCCAGCGTATGTCCAGGCCCGTCTGAAGTTTCCCAATGACCATCTGGATGAGGAAGAAGAAGGATGAGTACAACCCCAAGAACACCATCCCAACCGTGAAGCATGGAGGTGGAAACATCATTCTTTGGGGATGCTTTTCTGCAAAGGGGACAGGACGACTGCACCGTATTGAGGGGAGGATGGATGGGGCCATGTATCGCGAGATCTTGGCCAACAACCTCCTTCCCTCAGTAAGAGCACTGAAGATGGGTCGTGGCTGGGTCTTCCAGCATGACAACGACCCAAAAACACAGCCAGGGCAACTAAGGAGTGGCTCCGTAAGAAGCATCTCGAGGTCCTGGAGTGGCCTAGCCAGTCTCCAGACCTGAACCCAATAGAAAATCTTTGGAGGGAGCTGAAAGTCCGTATTGCCCAGCGACAGCCCCGAAACCTGAAGGATCTGGAGAAGGTCTGTATGGAGGAGTGGGCCAAAATTCCTGCTGCAGTGTGTGCAAACCTGGTCAAGAACTACAGGAAACGTATGATCTCTGTAATTGCAAACAAAGGTTTCTGTACCAAATATTAAGTTCTGCTTTTCTGATGTATCAAATACTTATGTCATGTAATAAAATGCAAATTAATTACTTAAAAATCATACAATGTGATTTTCTGGATTTTTGTTTTGATTTTAGATTCCGTCACTCACAGTTGAAGAGTACCTATGATAAAAATTACAGACTTCTGCATGCTTTGTAAGTGGGAAAACCTGCAAAATCGGCAGTGTATCAAATACTTATTCTCCCCACTGTATATGGGTATGTTAATTAACATTATCCAGTAATGCATAATGCATGCAGAAGATATAAGTGTAGATAAAGATGATCCAGGATGAAGCGGTGAGTGTGACGCCTGCAGTGTCTGCCTTCGCCTGCGGGGGGCGTGTGAAGTGTGTGACGCCTGCAGTGTCTGCCTTCGCCAGCGGGGGGCGTGTGAGGGGTGTGACGCCTGCAGTGTCTGCCTTCGCCTGCAGGGGGCGTGTGTAGGGCGAGAGAGCTGGAGATCAGAGAGAACGAGACTGGGAATAAACCTAGAACAGCTGCAGATGTACAGTCTTCAGGGGTTTCCAGCACACTGAACCAATGAAAACACTTCTGCAAAAATTAAACCAAAGTTTGCAAACTGACCAAAAAAAAAAAAACCTGGAAATATTGTTTGGATCAGCAATCAACTTTACAATACATTTAAAAGTAAATTAATTCACATTATTATATATTTCTTACAAATATTTTAACAAAATTGCTTCTGCTTATTTTTATTTAAAAGAACTTTTGAACTTTACAACATACAAAACCAAGCAAGGTCAATAAGTCAAATTTGCCCTAATGACAAGACAAGATTTGTTGAACGTCATGTGGTGCGACTCCTCAAAAATGTAATATTTGTGAATTATTAATACTTCATGATATTTTTGCAACAACAACAAAAAAATAACACTTTTTACCTTGAAAACATATGATTCTATACATTAAACTGGGTTTGACTGCAATGACATTTTATTATTGAAAACCGTCCAATTTGAAGTTTTACAATTGATTCAGCTTTTATGGTTAATATGTTTTATGTAATTGTCTGTGATGCCAAGCTTGTGTAGTTCATGAGATTGTAATGTTCAGATGGTATAAGTGTGTGTGTGTCAGTTCATAGTGCGGCGGTGAACAGCCTCTCCTTCCATCCGTCTGGAAACTTCCTCATCTCAGCCTCCAGCGACTCCACACTCAAGATCCTGGACCTGCTGGAGGGTCGGCTGCTCTACACACTGCACGGCCATCAGGTACACACCACTGACCTCTGGACCCTGACCCTGACCCCCGACCCTGACCTCTGGACCCTGATACTGACCGCGACCCTGACCCCTGACCTTCAGCGACTCCACACTCAAGATCCTGGACCTGCTGGAGGGCCGGCTGCTCTACACACTGCACGGCCATCAGGTACACACCACTGACCTCTGGACCCTGACCCTGACCCCCGACCCTGACCTCTGGACCCTGATCCTGACCGCGACCCTGACCCCTGACCTTCAGCGACTCCACACTCAAGATCCTGGACCTGCTGGAGGGCCGGCTGCTCTACACACTGCACGGCCATCAGGTACACACCTCTGACGCTGACCCCCGACCCTGACCTCTGGACCCTGATCCTGACCGCGACCCTGACCCCTGACCTCCAGCGACTCCACACTCAAGATCCTGGACCTGCTGGAAGGCCGGCTGCTCTACACACTGCACGGCCATCAGATACACACCGCTGCCCCCTGACCTTAACCCTGACCTCCAGCAACTCCACACTCAAGATCCTGGTCCTGCTGGAGGGCCGGCTGCTCTACACACTGCACGGCCATCAGGTACACACCGCTGACCCCTGACCTCTGACCCTGACCCCTGACCTCCAGCGACTCCACACTCAAGATCCTGGACCTGCTGGAGGGCCGGCTGCTCTACACACTGCACGGCCATCAGGTACACACCACTGACCTCTGACCCCTGACCTCTGGACCCTGATCCTGAGCCCGACCCTGACCCCTGACCTCCAGCGACTCCACACTCAAGATCCTGGACTTGCTGGAGGGCCGGCTGCTCTACACACTGCACGGCCATCAGGTACACACCCCTGACCCCTGACCCCCGACCCTGACCCCTGACCGCCAGCAACTCCACACTCAAGATCCTGGTCCTGCTGGAGGGCCGGCTGCTCTACACACTGCATGGCCATCAGGTACACACCACTGACCCCTGACCCTGACCTCTGACCCTGATCCCTGACCTCCAGCAACTCCACACTCAAGATCCTGGACCTGCTGGAGGGCCGGCTGCTCTACACACTGCACGGCCATCAGGTACACACCACAGACCCCTGACCTCCGACCCTGACCTCTGGACCCTGACCCTGAACCCCGACCCTGACCTCTGGACCCTGACCTCCAGCGACTCCACACTCAAGATCCTGGACCTGCTGGAGGGCCGGCTGCTCTACACACTGCATGGCCATCAGGTACACACCACTGACCTCTGACCCTGACCTTAACCCTGACCCCCGACCCTGACCCCTGACCTCCAGCAACTGATCTGACCCTGATCTCCAGCGAAGATCCTGGACCTGACCCTTGATCCTTGACCCTCCACTCACACTCCAGAACCTGTGTGCTGAAGACAGAGTTTTGGACACGAGGCAAACACTGACCTGACGACTGCTGTGCATTCTCAGACAACCTTCTTCATGCTCTAAATCACACATACACTCTTATAACTTCTGCATTATTACTTGATGCACATCGTACTTTAATCCTCAAGAGGCAGTGCATTGCATCAGGGCTGATGGAGCGCTTGGGAATCATGCTTTTGCTTGATGGGTTGAAGCGTATGTTGTTCTGCATATGAATAAATGAATCACATGACAGAGGTGATCTGTTCGTTCCAACTCTGCCACTTCACTAGGTGTTGTGTTTTCCCTTCAGCAGAGCGTTGGCTAAATCAGTCGAGTATTAAAGCGCACGCCTACATACTGAAGGTGAGTCATGTTAGCGCTCAGACCTGAAGCCTCCTAGTTAGCGTTAGTGTAGCGAACGCCTGCTAGCGTCAGTGGGATGAGCGCGTGACCTCTGTCAGCCTTCAGCTCAACACACCGCTGGAAACACAGGCAGCACATGAGGAAGTCTGCTCGAAGACGTGTTTTGGCCTGAAGTTTGAGTCTGATGTGCTGATCCGAGGTCTGATGCTGGTGTCTGACCTCATCTTCTACACGGCCGTCCCACTGAAAGGCTCTTGTTCAGTCCACACTCACAAACACTGCTGTTCGGCCTTGAAATGAGACGCTCTCCAGCTCCTGCTATAGCGTCAGTTCCAGATATACAGAGGCCTTTCAATATCACAAAGCCTTGGTCTTAATTTTAATATAAAGGATTTATTCTGCTATATTACATGGCTTGGTTGAATTCTAATGTAGAATGCGGTGTGTTATTTCTTGATAACACACCGTTGCTAAGTATAACACACCGTTGCTAAGTAAAACACACCGTTGCTAAGTATAACACACCGTTGCCATGAAAAACAGAGCGTTGCTATGGACGCAGGATTCTAACCATAGAGACGGAACGGACTATTTTCTTTAGCGGAAGCAATACAATCGTTTTTAAATCAATAAACTTTTCAATAAAAGATTTATTTGGTAGGTAGCCATGTAATAAGCGGGATAATGTAGAGCGAGGCGGTTGTTATAGCGAGTACAACCCCTTCAGCCTCCGCTTCGCGTCGGGGTCCCGATCAGCCTGTCGAGGGTGTATTCGCTATAACATCCGCCTCGCTCTACATTATCCCTTACTTATTATGTGCTTGATATTTTGAGCAAGATCTAGCAACACAAATCTTTTCCCTGTGGTTTTCCTGCACTGCACACATACAGAAGAGACACGCGTCCCTGATAAGAGTTTAAATACGTCATTAACAACTAGTTAATTTCACTTCCGTACACACCGCATAGAACTTAAGTGCTTTAACATAAATGGCATAAATTCATGAAATCAAAATTGACCTCATGTGCTTTATTAGCACATGTTACTATTCTTGTGGTCAACAATCATCCATGCACGTTAATCCACAAAAAATTGGTTTTTGTTTTTTAATATTTTTAATATTTATTCTTAATTTTTTTACTACTGTTTCTTGTATATGTACTACTGTTTCTTGTATTGAAACGCTCTTTCCGTTTGTCTGTCGGTAGGGAATCGTAAGATGGCACTAGAACAGTTCAGAATGCTAGAATCCCGTCATTTATCCAGATCAGTGCTTAAGACATGCTTTCTTTAGGCGGTGAATGATGCCACTAATACCAGTAAACTGACGAGCGCAAACCTTAGTAAATCACGTTGCATGATTCATTTAAACATCACATCTGAAAGGGAAACTCCTACAAAGGCATCACTAACTGCAGAAATAACGGTGTTTCCGTCACTCACTTCTCTCTGCGTGTCTTTAGTAAATCCTGACATTAGTGTTTAACATGTGACGAGTGTCTGCGCTGATCCAGCTGTTACGGCTCTTCTCAGCTGTAGATATTAGCATGTTTCACAGCAGATGTGCAGGTGTTGCTGCAGTATAGAGTGTGTCTGAGCATGTGCGCACACGTGTGTGAATGTACGTGTTCCAGGCGTGTTCATCAGAAGAGACCCGTCCAGTTCACATTCCTCATGTTCATCTGCCATCATCTCTTCCTCTGCCGCTTCAGGCTGAGACACGTTCGTCTTATACAACAGCACACATGCTTTTACTCTAGCCTCAGCACACAGTACTCAGATCAGGTTACAGTCGTGCTTTTACAGTAACCATGATGAATTGCGCTATGAAGCCTGTATTGCAGTCTTTGCTGTGTTGAGTAGCCTATACAGCTGTAATCTTAATTATTCAACCCACTGCAAATCAGGTTTATTGGCAAAATGTACAGACTTTAATCTGTTTGCAATAAACAAATCAAACAAAAGTGATAGAAATAGCTCAACACAACAAACCATTTTGATTACAACTGTAACTTTATTACTAGCACACACTAGTGAATTCAGTGAGTGGATACTTGACATCGACGGTTACACTCCAAAACCCTTACACTCCATGAGCACAGGATGCATGAGTGTGTGTGAGAGAGAGTGAGTGAGTGAGTGTGTGTGTGTGTGTGTGTGTGAGTGAGTGAGTGAGTGAGTGAGTGAGTGAGTGTGTGTGTGTGTGTGTGTGCGAGAGAGCGTGTGGTTTGGTTTAGCCGTGTCTGGTCTGAGTTCAGCTCATGTACAGCCTAAATTTACCCTTCTCTCTTCAGCCAAAGTCAATATGTCTTCATGACGCTGTAATTTTCCTCCTCCAGACGCCGAGGGTTTCTTCTGTTCTCTCTGGCTCTGAGGAGTGTGTGTATAGAAGGAAACGACTGGCGTCCTTCTAGATTACAGTGCAGGATAAAGCCGTTTGTGACGGACTCTCCACTGTGGGCTGAGGGAGATGATTAGACGAATGTCCAAGCTGCTGTTATAAGACCAGCAAACGACATCAAACTATTCTTTCAACTACTTTGAGAAGCATAATTTATATTCTTCATTACGGATCGTCTCATAATGATGGTGTGTTCTCAGGGTCCTGCCACCTGTGTGAGCTTCTCCAGGACCGGAGACTTCTTCGCCTCCGCAGGCTCTGATCAACAGGTGATGCTCTGCTGTATGATCACACAGAAGTGTGTGTGTGTGTGTGTGTGTGTGTGTGTGTGTGCGCAGCAGTCATCATGTGACCTGTTCTCATCGTGCGACCTGTTCTCATCATGTGACCTGTTGCAGGTGATGTTGTGGAGGACGAACTTTGACAGTGTGGATTACAGTGTAGTGCTGGAGCAGAGATGTGCTGCGGACTCCAGCGCTTCGGTTCACAGCGGCCCGCTCACACAGGTAAACACATCATCACATCATCACATGACTACATCATCACATGATCACTCTGTAGGGCTTTAAAGTGTTCAGCTTCACTTGACTTACGCTTTCATGCAATCAAACAGTGTTGAAACACACTTACATGGGAGGAGAACGGTCCTCCGGATGAGGAACCTAAAAAACACTATTGCCAAATGCACACACTAATTCAAGATTTGCCTTTAAATGTTGTGTGAATGTGAAGGCAAATGTATATGACTGTAATGTATTGTAATGCAGTGAGTCCTGCTGAATCTGCATATATATATATATTTAGCTGAGTTGTGATTTTGGTCTTTTGCGTTGGCCTCGCTGACTGCACACTAACCCTTCAGCATGCAACGCAACGTGTCCTAATTCAGGAAAATAAGTGCTTCGTTTTAATGAATCAGTGGCTAATCAGACTGAACACAGGAGTCGTGAATCACTTCCTCACTGAATTATCTCACGTGACTCACATGAACTTTATATGAATACAGTGTGTTGATCATGAGAGTAAAGACAGGGTTTCCGCGGATCCTTAAAAAGTCTTAAATTAGATTTGTAAAATTTAAGGCCATATAAAGTCTTAAAAAGTCTTATTTTTACTTATGAAATGTCTTAAATTTTCTATGGCAATTTGACTTAGACATATCTAAATGTTTTCCAAATTCAAACTATCTAATTAGCATACTTTTTTATTTATTATTCTGTCTTTGTGTATTTGCTTGTTCACGTGACATTTCGCGCCACATTCGCGTTAGCATATTAGCCTACGTCTGTGTCCTGCACGCGAGAGGAGAGCGGGAGAAGCGAGTTGGTAAATGTCAGTTCAATTGTAAGTTAATTCTTTATGTGCTCAGGAGTGTGCGATGTGTAGTCTATGATGATATTGTAATCATTGTTTTAACGATGTACAAGGCACTGCGAGCTGACATCGCTTTTGTTTCTCATGCTTTGCTTTCACTGCGTGATGTGTGCAGTTATAGGTATGTCCCCAAATTAGTTTTTGTCTTAGATTTATATCATATTATATTATGTTATGTTATCATGCAATATCACATCAGCAAGAGACGAGTGCCGTTTTCCCGTGCACAGTTGCAAATATGATATTTATTTTATATAACAGTTAAATGAACAATAAATGAACACTGAGGGCCCTATTTTAACGATCTGAAACGCAAGTATCAAGCGCGAAACGCAAGTAACTTTGTGGGCGGATCTCGGGCGCTGTTGCTATTAAAACACACCAGTTTTTTTAACTTGTTGCACCCAGCGCAATTGACTTTGTACACGACGCATGTATCATTCCTATTTTGCACCCGACGCACAGCGGACTTTTCCCTCCACAAACGCACGTCAGTAAATTAGGGCTCCCGGGGGCGGTTCAGCGAAGAGAGGAGGCGTGTTCCGGCGCAAACGTTCCCTGGTGCTATTTAGCAGTTTCAGAAAACAATTCCACCACTGACCAGGAGAAACCTCGTCTAAAGTCAGTGGCGTGTTATTCAGAGGCTATTTTAAGGGCGCGTGCTTAGCCATAATGTAGCGTGTGCACAACACACACACACTTTGCTTCTCTGTTCTTAGGGCTGCACGATTAATCGAAATAAAATCGCACGCGATTTGGCAAAGGCTGCGATTATTTTATGCGCAGCTTGTCAGTGGAGTGCGGCTGATTGGTAGTAAATACTGCTCCATCTGAACGCCAGAGGGCGCTCTCACGCAAACACGATAAATATGCCCCGCCGCAGAAGTACAATAATGCGCATCTTTCCAGGAAATCCCTATCGCTGTAGCTGAATAAACAGAAGATTGAAACGCTTCGATTTAACATGACTTATAAATACACGACTGCCTTATTCTGTGTAAGAAGGCACATCATCTCACAGAAGGAGGAGCTCAGCTGTCGTTATGAAGTGAGTTTGGAGTAAATGCATGTTATTAAATGTTGCATGTTATTAAAAAGAGGTTCATAAATGCTTCTCATGTTTTGGAAAGATGTTTGACGCATGTTGTTTTTTCAAATTCACGTTATAAGTGACTCAAACTCACAGTGCTTTCAGATAGAGCAGCGTTTACAGAGCCGTACATCAATGACAAACTGCGCATAAAAAAATAATCGCAGCCTTTGCGATTTTAAAATCGTGATAATAAGCCATCTCGATTTAAGTGCGATTACATGTAAATTCCGATTAATCGTGCAGCCCTATCTCATCTACACAGACGCAGCAGTTCACATTTTGCAAACCATACATAATTACAAGGAAAAATATTACCACACGAGGGAAATCATTGTGGTGTCCATGAAGATGTAAAAAAATAGGCATAAATCTAGCATTTACACATTTACACATTTTACCCAAATTATTATACTTATATATTATTATATATTATATTTATACAAAATTATTATCCTGTTTAAGCGAAGCTAATTTGGGTGTGTTTCTCCATCCCCATACAATGTCACTTCTCTGTGTTTTACGGCCCTGACGAGAACGCCAGTCTCCTCGGCTGTGAACCGCTCCTGGCGTGCGTCTGGCAAATCCGCCGTTATAATAGCAATCTCTCTTAAAGGGAATGTGAGATGACGCTCTGATTGGTTTATTTCACGTTACGCCCAAACCACACCTATGAGTAATGAAGCTGCTTCAGACCAACACATTTTAGATTTGCGTCGGGCGCAATAGTAATTTATCCCGCCGGTATAATAGCAACAGCCCCCAAGACCCGCCCACAAAGTTACTTGCGTTTCGCGTTTGATACTTACTTAAAATAGGGCCCATAGTCTTCGTAGTCTGTTGTCAACAACAGGCCTAAACCATCCATGGCACCAGTACAAAAACACAATCAGTAAAATATTATCTAATTATTATCAACAAAACTTTGAAAATATCAATACATATTTTTGTCAATATTGCACACCCCTAATGCACGGTAAATCATTTTGATTTCTTCGGGTCTTAAAAAGGTCTTAAAAAACCTTAAATTTGACTTTAAAAAGTGTGCAGCAACCCTGAAAGAGCTTTAATTGTTCATGACACATGCTGTTTGAGACCGGTTTGTTGATAATGAGTGTTTAGAAAGTTTATAAACTACAAAAAAGGGTGAAATACATTAGAGAGAAGTTATATCCAAGAAATATTAATTCAGTATCAAATAAATATTGTTCAGTCACTCCTTGAACTGAACCATCACTCTACTGTACTGCTGCAAACAGGAAATATGATTCATTATTTCACACATTCCATGTTTTGTCTTTTAATGTTTTTTCAATTTTAATAATCAAAAATTAAAGTATGATTCATAAACACTTAACTGAATAATTTAATAACTTTTTAATAATAATAGTTACATTTTCAGAAACTGTGTTGTCCAGTGAAATTTTGTTGTCCAAAAACAATAGTAATCAAATTAATGCATAAACTTTAACAGTTAAATTTTGTCTTTTAAAATGTAATCAAATTAAATTTGAACAATTTGAACCTTTCAGTTTTTTGCAAACAATGTGCTGCACAACTAAGGTTCACTGTTAGAAATTGTGGGAAATTCCTTAAAAACAGTATTATTGTTATTATTACTCATTATTATTGATTATTTATTATTACCACAGAGGACCTTTGAGAGGCACATTCTACTCTACAATAGTAATATATTTCTGTCTTAAACCAGACTTTTATTTTGGCGTGTTCTGAGTTTTGAGTCTGTGTATCTGCTGATGAAACGCTGCTGAAGAGACTCTCAGATGAAGTTTGTGTGTTCGTACAGTGAGACACAGACGAGATCAAACTGAGACAGACTCAGATTCACACAAATATTCACACACACTCATCCATATCTGTGTGCAGTCCTACGTCTGATTTATTCATACAGAATTTGAGATTCTGTGACATTCTACGCACACTTTTATGATTCCGTCTGTGTTTTCTTCATGCTGGAAATCATATGGGCCTACATTTATATGAGAGGCATACTTGAAGATTTCATCAGGATGAACATCTGTTGGTTGAACATATGTTGATGGCCTTTCCTGAAAGTTTAAGAAATATAGACTGAGACATTGCGTGAGTCAAGCAGCAGAACCTCCTGACCGTGAACAAGGAGAACCTCCTGACCGTGAACGAGGAGAACCTCCTGACCGTGAACGAGGAGAACCTCCTGACCGTGAACGAGGAGAACCTCCTGACGGTGAACGAGGAGAACCTCCTGACGGTGAACGGGAAAACCTCCTGACGGTGAACGAGTAGAACCTCCTGACCGTGAACGTGGAGAACCTCCTGACTGTGAACGTGGAGAACCTCCTGACCTTGAACGAGTAGAACCTCCTGCGGGTGAACGGGAAAACCTCCTGACGGTGAACGAGTAGAACCTCCTGACCGTGAACGTGGAGAACCTCCTGACTGTGAACGTGGAGAACCTCCTGACCTTGAACGAGTAGAACCTCCTGCGGGTGAACGAGTAGAACCTCCTGACGGTGAACGAGTAGAACTTCCTGATGGTGAACGAGGAGAACCTCTTGACAGTGAACGAGCAGAACCTCCTGGCCCTGACCGTGAAGGAGGAGAACCTCCTGACCGTGAAGGAGGAGAACCTCCTGTGAACGAGGAGAAAGTCCGGTGAACGAGGAGAACCTCCTGACGGTGAACGAGGAAAACCTCCTGGTGGTGAACAAGGAGAACCTCCTGACTGTGAACGAGGAGAACCTCCTGACCGTGAACGAGGACAACCTCCTGACGGTGAACGATGAGAACCTCCTGACGGTGAACGAGGAGAACCTCCTGACACCTCCTGGTGAACGAGGAGAACCTCCTGACAGTGAACGAGTAGAACCTCCTGACACCTCCTGGTGAATGAGTAGAACCTCCTGACGGTAAACGAGGAGAACCTCCTGACGGTGAACGAGGAGAACCTCCTGACCGTGAACGAGGAGAACCTCCTGACAGTGAACGAGTAGAACCTCCTGGCCCTGACCATGAACGAGGAGAACCTCCTGACCGTGAACGAGGAGAACCTCCTGTGAACAATGGAATCTCCTGACGGTGAACGAGGAGAACCTCCTGACACCTCCTGGTGAACGAGTAGAACCTCCTGACAGGGAATGAGTAGAATCTCCTGACCGTGAACGAGGAGAACCTCCTGACCGTGAACGAAGAGAACCTCCTGACACCTCCTGGTGAACGAGTAGAACCTCCTGACAGTGAACGAAGAGAACCTCCTTACACCTCCTGGTGAACGAGGAGAACCTCCTGACAGTGAACGAAGAGAACCTCCTGACACCTCCTGGTGAACGAGTAGAACCTCCTGACAATGAACGAGTAGAATCTCCTGACGGTGAACGAAGAGAACCTCCTGACGGTGAATGAGGAGAACCTCCTGACCGTGAACGAGGACAACCTCCTGACCGTGAACGAGGACAACCTCCTGACCGTAAACGAGTAGAACCTTCTGACAGTGAACGAGTAGAACCTCCTGACCCTGACCGTGAACAAGGAGAACCTCCTGACCCTGACCGTGAACGAGGAGAACCTCATGACCGTGAATAAGGAGAACCTCCTGACAGTGAACGAGTAGAACCTCCTGACCGTGAACGAGGAGAACCTCATGACGGTGAACGAGGAGAACCTCCTGTGAATAAGGAGAACCTCCTGACGGTGAACGAGGAGAACCTCCTGACGGTAAACGAGGAGAACCTCCTGACGGTGAACGATGTGAACCTCTTGACGGTGACCGTGAACAAGGAGAACCTCCTGACCCTGAACGAAGAGAACCTCCTGTGAACGAGGAGAATCTCCTGACGGTGAACGAGGAGAACCTCCTGACGGTGAACGAGGAGAACCACCTGACTGTGAACGAGGAGAACCTCCTGTGAAAGAGGAGAATCTCTTGACGGTGAACGAGGAGAACCTCCTGACGGTGAATGAGGAGAACCTCCTGACTGTGAATGAGGACAACCTCCTGTGAACGAGGAGAACTTCCTGACGGTGAACGAGGAGAACCTCCTGACGGTGAACGAGGAGAACCTCCTGACGGTGAACGAGGAGAACCTCCTGTGAACGAGGAGAACTTCCTGACGGTGAACGAGGTGAACCTCCTGATGGTGAAAGAGGAGTGTCACGGACTGAGCCGTGACGTACTCACACAGCGTGCAGCCAGCCAAACGCCGGCGCTAACATTCAAGCTGTCCTGCCGCTATTCTCCGTGTCATATCACTGTCATTGCCGTTTGCTCTGTTCTATTCCTGGTTCACTATTCACAATGTCATTTACCACAGTTCGCCATAATGCCAGCTAACATGCAATGTTGTTTAAGGTGCAGGGAAAGGCCTACCGGCATTCTTAAGTAGCAAATGTTTGTGCATGACTCTAAGCATATATTTCGCGAACTATACATTGTCATTTTCATCGCCCATCTGTATTAACGTCTTCTGGTATCAAGTAATGAAAATATCCACACTGGCTGTCAAACTTCTCATTTATTTAGTTAAAACTTTGTAATTACAACTCTGTACACAATGAACACACCACCGTCCCGAACTCCGGTTCAACTTCCTGGTTTTGCGTGGGGAAGCCGAGGGGATGTTCCACTAGGTTGAAATAGAGGGGTTTCGCGGGTGATTGGTGGTGGGAACCATTATTGCAGTGGTGTTTTTGTGGTTATCACTAATATGGGTTTTTCTCTCTACAAATGTGATTTTGGTGGGGGAAAACATTTGGTATGTGTTTGTATATTTGTTGGTTGCTTGTTTGGTTTATTATTTGGTTATTATTGTGTGATTACATGGTTAATTGTTTTGTTAGCAATGGGGCAATCTAGTGGGTGGGGCTACAGCTAGCCTAAGGCTGTATTAGGCCCCATGGCCTCAGTTGCAGGGTGCTGTGCAGAGAGAGAGAACTGTGACATAGTATTGCTGATTGGTAAAGTGTGCAGGGTCTTGAGAGACGTAGCCTGGCAACTTAATGCCTATTTTTTTTTCTTTTTGAACAGTTTTTGTTTAGCATTTTTGACTATCCTGACACTGTAAATATTTGCACGTATTTGGGGAAAAAAATATATGTGCTAAAATAAAAATAAACAAGAGACTTTTTTAGAAAACTTGCATCTTCCCTGACTCCGCCATCGGTTATCTTGCCACAAGGAGAACCTCCTGACCATGAACGAGGAGAACCTCCTGACCATGAACGAGGAGAACCTCCTGACGGTGAACGAGGAGAACCTCCTGACGGTGGACGAGGAGAACCTCCTGACGGTGAACGAGGAGAAACTCCTGTGAACGAGGAGAACCTCCTGACGGTGAACGAGGAGAACCTCCTGACGGTGAACGAGGAGAACCTCCTATGAACGAGGAGAACCTCCTGACGGTGAAAGAGGAGAACCTCCTAACCCTGAACGAAGAGAACCTCCTGACGGTGAACGAGGAGAACCTCCTGACCGAGTACGAGGAGAACCTCCTGACGGTGAACAAGGAGAACCTCCTGACCGTGAACGAGTAGAACCCCCTGACCGTGAACGAGGAGAAACTCCTGTGAACGAGGAGAACCTCCTGACGTTGAAAAAGGAGAACCTCCTAACCCTGAACGAGGAGAACCTCCTGACGGTGAACGAGGAGAACCTCCTGACCGTGTACGAGGAGAACCTCCTGACGGTGAACGAGGAGAACCTCCTGACCGTGAACGAGGAGAACCTCCTGATGGTGAACGAGGAGAAACTCCTGTGAACGAGGAGAACCTCCTGGCGGTGAAAGAGGAGAACCTCCTGACCGTGAACAAGAATAGAATAGAATAGCCTTTATTGTCATTGCACTGTGGAGGTACAACGAAATTTAGGGTGCTCTCACAGAGCCACCCTTGCACCACACAAAAAAGGTAACAAAAACTACAAGGAACAATAAACAACATACATCAGGACAAAAGACTAATAGGCTAAACGAACGATGTTTTCTCATTTAAAAGTAAAATGTAAATAAAAATTAAAAATATATATATTTACATGTATATATATATATATATATACATAAAATCTATTTAAAAGTTAAAATCTTAAAGTGTCTGTAGTTATTACAGAGTGCAGGTAGGAGGAGGTGGACTAATTGCACTAATTGTCTGCTCTTCATGGGGTATGGGGTGATTGATTGAGGGGGGGGCGGGCTTATGTGTGCAAATGTCCATAGGTATTGGCAGTTCGTATGGCCCAGGGGAAAAAGCTGTTCGTCAGCCTGCTGGTATGGGATCTGGTTGACCTGTAGCGTCTCCCCGAGGGCAACAGATCAAACAGGGGGTAAGCAGGATGTGAGGGGTCTCTTGTGATGACCTTCGTTCTCCTGAGGCAGCAGGATGTGGAGATGTTTTCCAGGCTGGGTAGTGGGCAGCCGATGATCTTTTGGGCGGTGTTAATGACCCTCTGCACAGCCTTCATGTCCTCAGCTGTGGAGCCTGCGTACCATACACTTAAACAGTGTGTTAGTACACTCACCACAGAGGAGTGATAGAAAGTCAGCAGCAACTTTGTGTCCAGATTATTCTTCCTGAGGACACGCAGGAAGTGTAGCCGCTGCTGAGCCTTCTTGACCAGGGCCCTGATGTTGTAGGTCCAAGAGTGGTCAGCAGAGATGTATGTGCCCAAAAACCTGAAGGTGGTGACGATTTCCACTCTATCTCCATTTATGAGGAGGGGGGTGTGATCATGTCTGTGCTTCCTGAAATCCATAATTAGTTCTTTTGTTTTAAGGATATTTAGGGTCAGGTTATTATCTGAGCACCAGCGCGACAGATCCTTCACCTCGGCCCTGTATGCTGTCTCGTCTCCATTGAAGATACATCCAACCACTGTGGTGTCGTCCGCATATTTTATAATGTGGTTGATTGGATGAGTTGGGGAGCAGTCGTAAGTGTACAGGGTGTACAGCAGAGGGCTCAGAACGCAGCCTTGAGGGGAACCAGTGCTAAGTGTGAGTGTAGAGGAGTGGTGGGAGCCGAGTCTCACGGATTGTGGGCGGCTCGACAGAAAGTTTTTAATCCAGATGCAGGTGGGGAGGGGGATCTGTAGCTGTATCAGTTTACTGTAAAGAATGTCCGGAATGATTGTGTTGAACGCCGAGCTATAGTCGACGAAGAGTATCCTCACATAGCTCTTCTTGTTTTCCAGATGGCTCAGCGCAGTGTGGAGTGTGAGGGCGATAGCATCCTCCGTAGACCGGTTTGCCCTGTAGGCAAACTGGTAGGGGTCGAAGGAGGGAGGAAGGCAGTCTCTGATGTGCTTGGAGACTGATCGTTCCATGCACTTCATGATTACAGACGTCAGAGCGATGGGTCTGCAATCATTCAAGCTGTCTATGGCAGTTTTTTTGGGAATGGGGATGATGGTAGAGGCCTTCAGACATGTGGGGACGGTGGCATGTGTCAGGGAGAGGTTGAAGAGTTTGGTGAGGATCCCTGTCAGCTGGTCTGCACATGCTTTTACCACTGCTCCCGGGATGCCGTCGGGACCAGCAGCTTTCCTTGGGTTCACTACTCTCAGGTTCTTCCTCACCTCGTGCTCCTGAAGAGAGAGAGGTGGAGTGCTGGAGCCAGGGGGAGACAGTGACTGCAGGTGTGTGGTGGGGGTCTCAAACCAGGCAAAGAAGCTGTTTAGCTCCTCTGCCATAGTGCTGCTGCTGGACGATGTGGTAGGGGGGCGGCCTTTGTAGTTGGTTAGGGCCTGGATGCCCCTCCACATCTGTCGCGGGTTGTTGTCAATCAGATGCCCCTCTACTTTCCTCTTGTAGGAGTCCTTGGCCTGTTTAATGCCCCTCCTCAGGTCAGCTCTGGCGGTGCTGTAAAGAACTCTGTCTCCTGTCCTGAAGGCCGAGTTGCGAGCTCTAATCAGGGTCTGGACTTCACTTGTCATCCAGGGCTTCCTGTTTGGGAAGATCCGGATGCGTCTCTCCGCTGTGACGTTTTCAATACAGCACTTGATGTAAAAGAGGACAGACTCGGTGTGTGTGTCCAGGTCCTGATCTTCAAAAATACTCCACTCTGTGCAGGCGAAGCAGTCTTGCAGCTGGATAAGAGCATTTTCAGGCCAGGCTGTGATGGTCTGTGTGGCTGGTTTTGTTTGCCTCCTTAGGGGGGTGTAGGCCGGGAAGAGGAACAGGGAGAGGTGGTCTGATTGTCCGAGATGGGGGAGGGGGGAAGCTCTATAGGCTTGTTTAATGTTAGAATAGACATGATCTAATGTGTTTTCTCCCCTAGTAGCACACTTGACGTGCTGATGGAATTTGGGGAGAACAGTCTTAAGGCGTGCTTTATTAAAGTCCCCTGCGATGATGTGAACGCCATCCGGATGAGCCCTCTGTTGTTTAGTTACCATGAACTGAAGCTGGCCGAGTGCCGTGCTAACGTTAGCATTTGGATGGATGTAAACAACAGTCACAATGACAACCGTTAGCTCTCGTGGCAAGTAAAAGGGTCGGCACTGAACAGACATGGCCTCTAAATCCGGTGAACAGTAAGTGTCAATTACTCTACTGTCTGAGCACCATTCCTCAAGTACATAAACACATAGTCCTCCACCTCTAATCTTACCGGAGGCTTCGGTCCGGTCATGGCGGTGGATAGTGCGGCCTGCTAACTCCACTGAAACATCGGGGATTAGCGGATGTAACCAAGTTTCGCTAATAATAAGCAGACAACACTCACCGATAAGATGATTGTAGGCGATTCGTGACTGCAGCTCATCCATCTTGTTCGCCAGAGATCTGGCGTTCATGAGGAGGATAGATGGTAGTGGAGGTCGGTGCGGCTGTTTCCTTAGCCGGGCTAGTAGGCCTGCCCGACATCCGCGTTTCTGCTTTCTCTCCTTGCGCCGCCTCCAACGCCTACCGAGCCCGACAACAGTCCACGGGGCGCCCGGCGATCTCGCTATCTCCGGCGGTATGTTGTGAGTCCGTGAAAAGGCACTTGTAATTTCCATTTTCACCCGGAAACCGATGCCTATCAGTTTTTGACGGTTGTATATTGACTTGCTTATGCATGAGTGTGTCAGAAAAAGACAAAACATATATAAAAAACACAGAAAGGTGCAAAGTAGCTGGGAGCCTCGAGCCGCTGCGTCCGTGCGCGCCGCCATCTTGGAAAAAAGAGAACCTCCTCACGGTGAACGAGGGGAACCTCCTCACGGTGAACGATGAGAATTCTGATGGTGATTCTGTGTGAATCCACATTGGGCAGTAAACTGGTGTAATGGTGGATCGCTCACAGCAGAAGTGTGTGTGTGTGTGCGTGCGTGCGTGTGTGTGTGTGTGTGTGTTGGGTGCATCTGTGTAGCTCTGGATTGCCCTTCACAGGGTCAGAATCTCATCTTTAAATAATAGCTTTCAGACCAACATTGATTGAGTATTTTTAGCAACTCCTTGCCGAGACTGGGAAATGTAGGAGTGGTTAAATATTAAAGTCTGTGGTGAGATGTTGGAGTGTGTGTAGAGTTTCCTCACCTGAGCTCACTTTCACACGGATCGATGGCCGATAGAGGAACACGCTCCACTCCTTCATTAACGTACGCCTCTACATCAGGAAAACATCATGCATGTGTTGGACCAAGGAAATCTCTGTTTTCTCCCTAACAACAGTTAAAGTTTAACCAAAATGATATTTTATGCTGCTAAAAACTATGTATTTTTTCAAATTCTGTTTCATTTATTTATTTACTTATTTTTTTCAAATTATGATTTTTCACAAAAAAATAAATCTGGATTTATTTTGATTTCATATTTTGTAGATCTGCAACTAGTGATTATTTTGATAATCAATTAATCTGTTGATTATTTGTTCGATTACTCTATTAGTCAGATGAAAAATCCAAAAGTATGAATTCATAAATTTTTGTAATAAAAATGTATAAATTTAAGCAACAATTAAAAGTTTAACCAAAATTATATTTTTGAATCCGTTTTTTATTTTTACTCAATTATTATTATATTAATACAACACAAATCTACATTTTGTTTTAATGATTAGATAAAAGTTTAATATCCCCCCCCAAAAAGCTTTTCTAATTAAAATCATGGAATTTATCAACAATTTATTATTTTTATGGCCCTAAAGATTATTGATAAATTTATAATAATGTTTATCAGTTTATAATAATTGTGTGTCACTCTGGAGTTGTGTGTGACTCTGGATGTGTGTGACTCTGGATTTGTGTGACTCTGGATGAGTGTGTGACTCTGGAGTTGTGTGTGACTCTGGATGTGTGTGACTCTGGATGTGTGTGACTGGATGAGTGTGTGACTCTGAATGTGTGTGTGACTCTGGAGTTGTGTGTGACTCTGGAGTTGTGTGTGTTCAGAAGCGTGTTTCTCAGCTCTTCCAGTTAATAGCTGCATTCAGAGGCGGCGGAGAGATTTCTGTGGCGCTGCTGTAAATGTCAAACTCAAACACACAGTAATTGACCGAAGCTCTTTCTCCAGGCTCTTCTCTTTCTCCAGGGCTTCTTAATGGCTCTGATAGACTCTGTACATTTGTCAGATGTAATTAGAGGAACCTGAAAACTGAACACGTGTCTTCACAAGTTCGTTCCCTGTTTCCTGGAAATGTTGAATGACACTAATGTTCGCCCGTTGTCTGAGTCTTCAATGAGACGGTTAGTCATGTGTGTGTAGATCACTGTAGTGTGTAGTGTGTGTGTGTAGATCACTGTAGTGTGTGTGTGTGTGTGTGTGTAGATCACTGTCTGTACATCGTGTTCTCTCTATTAATGCTCATATATTTATTAGATACAGAACATCAGATGAAGTGCGTCTGCGAATCATTTTTCTGAGAAAGTCTTTACATTATTTTGATCTCTGAGTTTACATGAATCCTCCAGAGCCGTTCAGTGGATGAAGCTGGAATGAACTGATACATTTTCCTTGAACTTTTGACACGTTTTTACTATAAAAATTACCTTTAAGTTTAAGAACTCAAAACTTCCTTTTGAAACCGAGCTCCCAAAACGTCTCGTTTCGGATTTTGTCACATTATGATGTCATAGTGTGACGAAAGACCGCCTCCGCAGAAGAAGGTCGACGCCCACTTCTACATCATCGCCTCTTTAGCCCCACTTTTAAACCGAGAGTTTGACACAGGGTTTTCAGAGAGATGATGTTGTATTCCCCGTGTCTGTTACAGGTCGTCTGATGTGTGCTCACTTTACTGAAAGTGATCAATGATGAATATAAGAATGACAGTGCGACATTTATTCATAATCTGTTTATAATTTGTCAGCTATAACTATGGAAACTCCAAGTGCTTCAACTTTATTTTTCATGACCAAGACTTGGGCAGAATGCATAAATATATGTAACGAGATGAGCACCTTTCTGTGGCATCTTTGTTCCAACACTAATATAATGTAATAACTAGCTCACAAATACAAAAGGAATAATTATAAATAAAGATGATTAATTACTTTAATTACCGCAGTATCTGTGGTGTTTGTCTTCTGATTCGGGATCAGACTCTGACTCAAACACGGAACATCGGAAGTTTCCAAAACGTGAAATGGCTGGACGTTAAAAATGAGTTTTAGCAGTGGGTGTTTCCTCCGAAGCCTTGAATGAGACACGCCCATCAAAACGTCAGAAACAGGAAATAGCCCATAACTTCTAAATTAGGATGTTTTTAAATGTAAAAATCTTGATAACATTATAAAGTTTTAAAGCCGCCTAAGTTAGAGCTCTGCACTTGTTCTTCAGTTATAATGGTATTGTGTGTGAACCAGTGAAAGGAAGGCATGATCAGCCCTGGAGGGATGAAAACATGATCACTGGGAGAGAAACGCATGAATCACGTCTTCAGTCTCTGCTGAAGTTTGCCTGATTTTACTCATTCATGCCAGTTCTGTGTTTACAATGCAGGACATTCCCACAAACATTTATTCACAACCCACCTTTTCCTGAACACGGTTCATTCTGAATGCACTCTGACAGAAGACATGACCTCTTATTTAACAGATAATCTTGAGTGTGTAAAATATTAAATCTGTTCATCAAATACAGTGAACCAAATAATGTGAAGTGTCTCTGTCTCTCAGTGTTTCTGTATCTCAGTGTCTCCGTCTCTCAGTGTTTCTGTCTCCAGTGTCTCTGTCTCTCAGTGTCTCTGTCTCTCAGTGTCTCTGTCTCCAGTGTCTCCGTCTCTCAGTGTTTCTGTCTCTCAGTGTCTCTGTCTCTCAGTGTCTCTCAGTGTTTCTGTCTCTCAGTGTCTCTCAGTGTCTCTCAGTGTTTCTGTCTCTCAGTGTCTCTCAGTGTCTCTCAGTGTTTCTGTCTCTCAGTGTCTCTGTCTCTCAGTGTCTCTCAGTGTCTCTGTCTCTCAGTGTCTCTCAGTGTTTCTGTCTCTCAGTGTCTCTGTCTCTCAGTGTCTCCGTCTCTCAGTGTTTCTGTCTCCAGTGTCTCCGTCTCTCAGTGTTTCTGTCTCCAGTGTCTCCGTCTCTCAGTGTTTCTGTCTCCAGTGTCTCTGTCTCTCAGTGTCTCTGTCTCTCAGTGTCTCTCAGTGTCTCTGTCTCTCAGTGTTTCTGTATCTCAGTGTCTCCGTCTCTCAGTGTTTCTGTATCTCAGTGTCTCCGTCTCTCAGTGTTTCTGTCTCTCAGTGTCTCTCAGTGTCTCTGTCTCTCAGTGTCTCTGTCTCTCAGTGTTTCTGTATCTCAGTGTCTCCGTCTCTCAGTGTTTCTGTCTCCAGTGTCTCTGTCTCTCAGTGTCTCTGTCTCTCAGTGTCTCTGTCTCTGTGTCTCTGTCTCTCAGTGTCTCCGTCTCTCAGTGTTTCTGTATCTCAGTGTCTCCGTCTCTCAGTGTTTCTGTCTCTCAGTGTCTCTCAGTGTCTCTGTCTCTCAGTGTCTCTCAGTGTCTCTGTCTCTCAGTGTCTCTCAGTGTTTCTGTATCTCAGTGTCTCCGTCTCTCAGTGTTTCTGTCTCCAGTGTCTCCGTCTCTGTGTTTCTGTCTCCAGTGTCTCTGTCTCTCAGTGTCTCTGTCTCTCAGTGTCTCTGTCTCTCAGTGTCTCTCAGTGTCTCTGTCTCTCAGTGTCTCTGTCTCTCAGTGTTTCTGTATCTCAGTGTCTCCGTCTCTCAGTGTTTCTGTATCTCAGTGTCTCCGTCTCTGTGTTTCTGTCTCTCAGTGTCTCTCAGTGTCTCTGTCTCTCAGTGTTTCTGTATCTCAGTGTCTCCGTCTCTCAGTGTTTCTGTCTCCAGTGTCTCTGTCTCTCAGTGTCTCTGTCTCTCAGTGTCTCTCAGTGTCTCTGTCTCTCAGTGTCTCTGTCTCTCAGTGTCTCTCAGTGTCTCTGTCTCTCAGTGTCTCTCAGTGTTTCTGTATCTCAGTGTCTCCGTCTCTCAGTGTTTCTGTATCTCAGTGTCTCCGTCTCTCAGTGTTTCTGTCTCTCAGTGTCTCTGTCTCTCAGTGTCTCTGTCTCTCAGTGTTTCTGTATCTCAGTGTCTCCGTCTCTCAGTGTTTCTGTCTCCAGTGTCTCTGTCTCTCAGTGTCTCTGTCTCTCAGTGTCTCTCAGTGTCTCTGTCTCTCAGTGTCTCTGTCTCTCAGTGTCTCTGTCTCTCAGTGTTTCTGTATCTCAGTGTCTCTGTCTCCAGTGTCTCCGTCTCTCTGTGTTTCTGTCTCTCGGTGTTTCTGTATCTCAGTGTTTCTGTCTCTCGGTGTTTGTCTCTCGGTGTTTCTGTCTCTCGGTGTTTCTGTCTCTCGGTGTCTCTGTCTCTCGGTGTTTCTGTCTCTCGGTGTTTCTGTCTCTCGGTGTCTCTGTCTCTCGGTGTCTCTGTCTCTCGGTGTCTCTGTCTCTCGGTGTTTCTGTATCTCAGTGTTTCTGTATCTCAGTGTCTCCGTCTCTCAGTGTCTCCGTCTCTCAGTGTTTCTGTATCTCAGTGATTCTGTATCCGTCTCTCAGTGTTTCTGTCTCCAGTGTCTCTGTCTCTCAGTGTTTCTGTCTCTCAGTGTTTCTGTATCTCAGTGTCTCTGTCTCCAGTGTCTCTGTCTCTCTGTGTTTCTGTCTCTCGGTGTTTCTGTATCTCAGTGTTTCTGTCTCTCGGTGTTTGTCTCTCGGTGTTTCTGTCTCTCGGTGTTTCTGTCTCTCGGTGTCTCTGTCTCTCGGTGTTTCTGTCTCTCGGTGTTTCTGTCTCTCGGTGTCTCTGTCTCTCGGTGTCTCTGTCTCTCGGTGTCTCTGTCTCTCGGTGTCTCTGTCTCTCGTTGTTTCTGTCTCTCGGTGTCTCTGTCTCTCAGTGTTTCTGTCTCTCAGTGTTTCTGTCTCTCGGTGTCTCTGTCTCTCGGTGTCTCTGTCTCTCTGTGTTTCTGTCTCTCAGTGTTTCTGTCTCTCAGTGTTTCTGTATCTCGGTGTCTCTGTCTCTCGGTGTTTCTGTCTCTCTGTGTTTTTGTCTCTCAGTGTCTCTGTCTCTCAGTGTTTCTGTCTCTCAGTGTTTCTGTCTCTCAGTGTCTCTGTCTCCAGTGTTTCTGTCTCTCAGTGTCTCTGTCTCCAGTGTTTCTGTCTCTCAGTGTTTCTGTCTCTCAGTGTCTCTGTCTCCAGTGTTTCTGTCTCTCAGTGTCTCTGTCTCTCTATGTTTCTGTCTCCAGTGTCTCTGTCTCTCAGTGTCTCTGTCTCTGTGTCTCTGTCTCTCAGTGTTTCTGTCTCTCAGTGTTTCTGTCTCTCAGTGTTTCTGTCTCTGAGTGTTTCTGTCTCTCAGTGTTTCTGTCTCCAGTGTTTCTGTCTCTCAGTGTTTCTGTCTCTCAGTGTTTCTGTCTCTCAGTGTCTCTGTCTCTCAGTGTTTCTGTCTCTCAGTGTTTCTGTCTCTCAGTGTTTCTGTCTCTGTGTTTCTGTCTCCAGTGTTTCTGTCTCTCAGTGTCTCTGTCTCCAGTGTTTCTGTCTCTCAGTGTCTCTGTCTCCAGTGTTTCTGTCTCCAGTGTCTCTGTCTCTGTGTCTCTGTCGCTCAGTGTTTCTGTCTCTCTATGTTTCTGTCTCCAGTGTCTCTGTCTCTCAGTGTCTCTGTCTCTCAGTGTTTCTGTATCTCAGTGTCTCTGTCTCCAGTGTCTCTGTCTCTCAGTGTTTCTGTCTCTGTGTCTCTGTCGCTCAGTGTTTCTGTCTCTCTATGTTTCTGTCTCCAGTGTCTCTGTCTCTCAGTGTTTCTGTCTCCAGTGTCTCTGTCTCTCAGTGTCTCTGTCTCTCAGTGTTTCTGTCTCTGTGTCTCTGTCTCCAGTGTCTCTGTCTCTCAGTGTCTCTGTCTCTCAGTGTTTCTGTCTCTGTGTCTCTGTCTCCAGTGTCTCTGTCTCTCTGTGTCTCTGTCGCTCAGTGTTTCTGTCTCTCTCTGTTTCTGTCTCCAGTGTCTCTGTCTCTCAGTGTCTCTGTCGCTCAGTGTCTCTGTCTCTCAGTGTTTCTGTCTCCAGTGTCTCTGTCTCTCAGTGTCTCTGTCTCTCAGTGTCTCTGTCTCTCAGTGTTTCTGTCTCTGTGTCTCTGTCTCCAGTGTCTCTGTCTCTCAGTGTCTCTGTCTCTCAGTGTTTCTGTCTCCAGTGTCTCTGTCTCTCAGTGTGTCTGTCTCTCAGTGTTTCTGTCTCTGTGTCTCTGTCTCCAGTGTCTCTGTCTCTCAGTGTCTCTGTCTCTCAGTGTTTCTGTCTCTGTGTCTCTGTCTCTCTGTGTCTCTGTCGCTCAGTGTTTCTGTCTCTCTATGTTTCTCTCTCCAGTGTCTCTGTCTCTCTGTGTCTCTGTCGCTCAGTGTCTCTGTCTCTCAGTGTTTCTGTCTCCAGTGTCTCTGTCTCTCAGTGTCTCTGTCTCTGTGTCTCTGTCTCTCAGTGTTTCTGTCTCTGTGTTTCTGTCTCTCAGTGTCTCTGTCTCTCAGTGTTTCTGTCTCTCAGTGTTTCTGTCTCTCAGTGTTTCTGTCTCCAGTGTTTCTGTCTCTCAGTCTCTCTGTCTCCAGTGTTTCTGTCTCTCAGTGTCTCTGTCTCCAGTGTTTCTGTCTCCAGTGTCTCTGTCTCTGTGTCTCTGTCGCTCAGTGTTTCTGTCTCTGTGTCTCCAGTGTCTCTGTCTCTGTGTCTCTGTCTCCAGTGTCTCTGTCTCTCAGTGTCTCTGTCTCTCAGTGTTTCTGTCTCCAGTGTCTCTGTCTCTGTGTCTCTGTCGCTCAGTGTTTCTGTCTCTGTGTCTCCAGTGTCTCTGTCTCTATGTTTCTGTCTCCAGTGTCTCTGTCTCTCAGTGTCTCTGTCTCTCAGTGTTTCTGTCTCTGTGTCTCCAGTGTCTCTGTCTCTGTGTCTCTGTCTCCAGTGTTTCTGTCTCTGTGTCTCTGTCTCCAGTGTCTCTGTCTCTGTGTCTCTGTCTCTCAGTGTCTCTGTCTCTCAGTGTTTCTGTCTCTGTGTCTCTGTCTCCAGTGTTTCTGTCTCCAGTGTCTCTGTCTCTGTGTCTCTGTCGCTCAGTGTTTCTGTCTCTGTGTCTCTGTCTCCAGTGTTTCTGTCTCCAGTGTCTCTGTCTCTGTGTCTCTGTCTCTCAGTGTCTCTGTCTCTGTGTCTCTGTCTCCAGTGTTTCTGTCTCCAGTGTCTCTGTCTCTGTGTCTCTGTCGCTCAGTGTTTCTGTCTCTGTGTCTCCAGTGTCTCTGTCTCTATGTTTCTGTCTCCAGTGTCTCTGTCTCTCAGTGTCTCTGTCTCTCAGTGTTTCTGTCTCTGTGTCTCCAGTGTCTCTGTCTCTGTGTCTCTGTCTCCAGTGTTTCTGTCTCTGTGTCTCTGTCTCCAGTGTCTCTGTCTCTGTGTCTCTGTCTCTCAGTGTCTCTGTCTCTCAGTGTTTCTGTCTCTGTGTCTCTGTCTCCAGTGTTTCTGTCTCTGTGTTTCTGTCTCTCAGTGTCTCTGTCTCTCAGTGTTTCTGTCTCTCAGTGTTTCTGTCTCTCAGTGTTTCTGTCTCTCAGTGTTTCTGTCTCCAGTGTTTCTGTCTCTCAGTGTCTCTGTCTCCAGTGTTTCTGTCTCTCAGTGTCTCTGTCTCCAGTGTTTCTGTCTCCAGTGTCTCTGTCTCTGTGTCTCTGTCGCTCAGTGTTTCTGTCTCTCTATGTTTCTGTCTCCAGTGTCTCTGTCTCTCAGTGTCTCTGTCTCTCAGTGTTTCTGTCTCTGTGTCTCTGTCTCTCAGTGTCTCTGTCTCTCAGTGTCTCTGTCTCCAGTGTCTCTGTCTCTCAGTGTTTCTGTCTCTGTGTCTCTGTCGCTCAGTGTTTCTGTCTCTCTATGTTTCTGTCTCCAGTGTCTCTGTCTCTCAGTGTCTCTGTCTCTCAGTGTTTCTGTCTCTGTGTCTCTGTCTCCAGTGTCTCTGTCTCTCAGTGTCTCTGTCTCTCAGTGTTTCTGTCTCTCTATGTTTCTGTCTCCAGTGTTTCTGTCTCTCAGTGTCTCTGTCTCTCAGTGTTTCTGTATCTCAGTGTCTCTGTCTCCAGTGTCTCTCAGTGTCTCTGTCTCTCAGTGTTTCTGTCTCTGTGTCTCTGTCGCTCAGTGTTTCTGTCTCTCTATGTTTCTGTCTCCAGTGTCTCTGTCTCTCAGTGTCTCTGTCTCTCAGTGTTTCTGTATCTCAGTGTCTCTGTCTCCAGTGTCTCTGTCTCTCAGTGTTTCTGTCTCTGTGTCTCTGTCGCTCAGTGTTTCTGTCTCTCTGTTTCTGTCTCCAGTGTCTCTGTCTCTCAGTGTCTCTGTCTCTGTGTCTCTGTCTCTCAGTGTCTCTGTCTCTGTGTCTCTGTCGCTCAGTGTTTCTGTCTCTCTATGTTTCTGTCTCCAGTGTCTCTGTCTCTCAGTGTCTCTGTCTCTCAGTGTTTCTGTATCTCAGTGTCTCTGTCTCCAGTGTCTCTGTCTCTCAGTGTTTCTGTCTCTGTGTCTCTGTCGCTCAGTGTTTCTGTCTCTCTATGTTTCTGTCTCCAGTGTCTCTGTCTCTCAGTGTCTCTGTCTCTGTGTCTCTGTCTCTGTGTCTCTGTCGCTCAGTGTTTCTGTCTCTCTATGTTTCTGTCTCCAGTGTCTCTGTCTCTCAGTGTCTCTGTCTCTCAGTGTTTCTGTCTCTGTGTCTCTGTCTCTCAGTGTTTCTGTCTCTCTATGTTTCTGTCTCCAGTGTCTCTGTCTCTCAGTGTCTCTGTCTCTCAGTGTTTCTGTATCTCAGTGTTTCTGTCTCTCAGTGTCTCTGTCTCTCAGTGTTTCTGTATCTCAGTGTCTCTGTCTCCAGTGTCTCTCAGTGTTTCTGTCTCTGTGTCTCTGTCGCTCAGTGTTTCTGTCTCCAGTGTCTCTGTCTCTCAGTGTTTCTGTCTCCAGTGTCTCTGTCTCTCAGTGTCTCTGTCTCTCAGTGTTTCTGTCTCTGTGTCTCTGTCTCCAGTGTCTCTGTCTCTCAGTGTCTCTGTCTCTCAGTGTTTCTGTCTCTCTATGTTTCTGTCTCCAGTGTCTCTGTCTCTCAGTGTCTCTGTCTCCAGTGTCTCTGTATCTCAGTGTCTCTGTCTCCAGTGTCTCTCAGTGTTTCTGTCTCTGTGTCTCTGTCGCTCAGTGTTTCTGTCTCCAGTGTCTCTGTCTCTCAGTGTTTCTGTCTCCAGTGTCTCTGTCTCTCAGTGTCTCTGTCTCTCAGTGTTTCTGTCTCTGTATGTTTCTGTCTCCAGTGTCTCTGTCTCCAGTGTCTCTGTCTCTCAGTGTTTCTGTATCTCAGTGTCTCCGTCTCTGTGTTTCTGTATCTCAGTGTCTCTGTCTCTAGTGTCGCTGTCTCTCAGTGTCTCTGTCTCTGTCTCTCAGTGTCTCTGTCTCTCAGTGTTTCTGTCTCCAGTGTCTCTGTCTCTGTCTCTAAGTGTCTCTGTCTCTCAGTGTCTCTGTCTCTCAGTGTTTCTGTCTCTCAGTGTTTCTGTCTCTCAGTGTCTGTCTCTCAGTGTCTCTGTCTCTCAGTGTTTCTGTCTCTCAGTGTCTCTGTCTCTCAGTGTTTCTGTATCTCAGTGTTTCTGTCTCCAGTGTTTCTGTCTCTCAGTGTCTGTCTCTCAGTGTCTCTGTCTCTCAGTGTTTCTGTATCTCAGTGTCTCTGTCTCTCAGTGTTTCTGTCTCCAGTGTCTCTGTCTCTCAGTGTTTCTGTCTCCAGTGTCTCTGTCTCTCAGTGTCTCTTAGTGTCTCTGTCTCTCAGTGTCTCTCAGTGTCTCTCAGTGTTTCTGTCTCCAGTGTTTCTGTCTCTCAGTGTCTCTGTCTCTCAGTGTCTCTGTCTTTCAGTGTTTCTGTCGTTCAGTGTTTCTGTCGTTCAGTGTTTTTTTGTTGTTGTTTTTTGTCAATGTATTATTATTTGAACTGTAAAGTTGTTTAAATCATATTTTTTACAGCATTTTCACAATTTAGGATGTTATTATAGATGTTGGTGTGGTTTCAGAAGAAGGTTGTATTGCCTAAACAACATGTATTTCTATTCTAATCTCAGAATTTTCTGAAACTATTTTAACTGCTGATTCCAATAAATGTTTTAGAAGAAAAATTAAATGCAGAAGTACCATTGTTTATATAATGGTTATAATAAATCATCGTACATCATGCTGATAAATGGAGAAACCCTCAGAGGGAAACAATCTTCAGACATTTTTCCTTTATGAATTTATAAAGTCCTTACTGGCCCAAATATCCTCATTATTGTGCAGAAAATCAGAGCATTTGTCAGTGTGAAAACATTGAAGACATCCGTTTTCTTTCAGTGCTCAAGCACAGATTAATCTCATCACACTAAGATCAGAGGACCTGCAGGTCTTCATCAGGATCATAACTGAAGACATCTGACGCTTTACGTTACAATGCAAATAATGCACACTCTGATAGTGACGGTTTATTGATTTTAATAAAGATGACACGAAATATGCATACATGCCATGGATTGGCATGCAATTGCGTGTGAGTGTGTGTGTGTGTGTGTGAGAGAGAGTTTGTGTGAGTGTGTGTGAGAGAGAGTTTGTGTGAGTGTGTGTGAGAGAGTATGTGTGTGAGAGAGTGTGTGTGTGTGTGTGTGTGAGAGAGAGTGTGTGTGTGTGAGAGAGTGTGTGTGTGTGTGTGTGTGTGTGTGTGTGTGAGAGAGAGTTTGTGTGAGTGTGTGTGAGAGAGTGCGTGTGTGTGTGTGAGAGAGAGTGTGTGTGTGTGAGAGAGAGTTTGTGTGAGTGTGTGTGAGAGAGTGTGTGAGTGTGTGTGAGAGAGTGCGTGTGTGTGTGAGAGAGAGTGTGTGTGAGAGAGTGTGTGTGTGTGTGTGAGAGAGAGTGTATGTGAGAGAGTGAGTGCGTGTGTGTGTGAGGGAGTGCGTGTGTGTGTGAGAGAGAGTGTGTGTGTGTGTGTGAGAGAGAGTTTGTGTGAGTGTGTGTGAGAGAGTGTGTGAGTGTGTGTGAGAGAGTGCGTGTGTGTGTGTGTGAGAGAGAGTGTATGTGAGAGAGTGCGTGTGTGTGTGAGAGAGTGCGTGTGTGTGTGAGAGAGAGTGTGTGTGAGAGAGAGTGTGTGTGAGAGAGAGTGTATGTGAGAGAGTGCGTGTGTGTGTGTGTGTGTGAGAGAGTGTGTGTGTGTGTGAGAGAGAGTGTGTGTGAGAAGAGTGCGTGTGTGTGTGAGAGAGAGTGTGTGTGTGCCTCTTGATGAATGACTCTATGGAGGAAGCAGCTCTTGATGGATCCGTCAGACCAGAGTTTCACTGAGGCCTCAGGAAATTTTCCACTGTTGGTTTTTCCAGTCCAGGTGATTCATGGTGAGGGTGTTAAAGGGTGTGTGAGTGTGTCTCACTGTATGTGTGTGTGTGTGTGTTTGAGCAGCTGTTTTACTGCTGAGCTGTGAATAAGTCCACCTCTCAACAAGAGTTAATCCTGCTCTTTGGAAGCCTGTTTGCTCAGCATAAGCTCTCTCAGCTTTCATGTTTTTGTGTTTGTTTCGTCGGTTCTTCCTTAACATTCAGCTGCGGTTCCACCGGCCGAGATCTGCCTCTCAGCTCAGGCCTTTCCCCAACTACATATCGTGTAGTTCAAATTGTTCGCAATATGTTTGTTTAGTACAATTGATGATAAAATAAGTCTTTAAAAAGTATCCCATGTATTTATGTGCATTCTGTAATCAGGTGTTTTCATGCCATCAAAGCAAAGTGACGTATAAAGTAGCACATACAGTGCATCCGGAGAGTACTCACAGCGCTTCACTTTTTTTAACATTTTGTTATGTTACAGCCTTATTCCAAAATGGATAAAATGCTTTATTTCCCTCAAAATTCTACAAACAATACCCCGTTCTTTCAACGTGAAAGAAGTTTGTTGGAAATCTTTGCAAATGTATTAAAAAGAAAAAATGAAAAAAATCACATGTACATCAGCATTCACAGCCTTTGCCATGACACTCAAAATTGAGCTCAGGTTCATCCAGTTTTCACTGATCATCCTTGAGATGTTTCTACAACTGGATTGGAGTCCACCTGTGGTGACTTAAGCTGATGGACATGATTTGGAAAGGCACACACCTGTCTATATAACGTCCCACAGCTAACAGTGCATGTCAGAGCATAAACTAAGCCATGAAGTCCAAGGAATTGTCTATAGACATCTGAGACAGGATTGTGTCGAGGCCCAGATCTGGGGAAGGGTACAGAAACATTTCTGCAGCGGTGAAGGTCCCAATGAGCACAGCGGCCTCCATCATCTGTATATGGAAGAAGTGTGGAACCAGCAGGACTCTTCCTAGAGCTGAGCGATCGGGGGAGAAGGGCCTCAGTCAGGGAGGAGACCCAGAACCTGATGGTCCCTCTGACAGAGCTCCAGTGTTTCTCTGTGGAGAGAGAAGAACCTTCCAGAAGAACAACAATCTCTCCACCAATCAGGCCTGAGAACCTTCCAGAAGAACAACCATCTCTACAGCTCTCCACCAATCAGACAAAAGCCACTCCTCAGTAGTTTGACAAAAGACACCTGAAGGACTTTCAGACCAGATCGGACTGTGCACCGACACTCCCCATCCAACCTGATGGAGCTTGAGAGGCTCTGCAAAGAAGAATGGCAGAAACTGCCCAAAAACAGGTGTGCCAAGCTTGCAGCATCAAACCCAAGAAGACTTGAGGCTGTAATTGGTGCCAAAGGTGCTTCAACAAAGTATTGAGCAAAGGCTGTGAATACTGATGTACATGTGCTTTTTTCCCCCTGTTTTTTATTTTTAATAAATTTGCAAAGATTTCAAACAAACTTCTTTCACGTTGTCATTATGGGGTATTGTTTGTAGAATTTTGAGGAAAATAATGAATTTAATCAATTTTGGAAAAAGGCTGTGACATAACAAAATGTGGAAAGAGTGAAGCGCTGTGAATCCGGATGCATGAGAGGTCCAGGACAGGTGGGCAGAACGACATGAAATCTGACACGCCATCTAAAAAATGTGACACTCATGGTGAAAGACACTGAAAATACACTGAGAATCAATCAAAGCAACAATAGAAATGTAGGTAACACTTTACAATCAGCTCTGATTCGTTCATTACAATAAGCAATAGTCTTTTTACAGCATTTATTAATCTTTGTTAATGTTAGTCAGTACAAATGTATTTGTTCAGTGTTTGTTCATGTTATTCCACTGTGGATTAAATAATATTAACATAAAACTTTTGGTTTGAAAACTGTATTGTTAAAGGTTTAAATTAGCATAACTAAATGAAAGCTTATTGTAAAGCGTTAAGAGAACGAGTCCTGTGTGTAACTCATAAAATGATCTTTTTATCTTTTGTCTCTTGTACTGTTGCGTAATCAGCATTCATGTAACTAATGCATTTGAAATTTTCATGGAAATCATTTGAAAGTGGCACATTCTCACCATACGCTATTATGAATGACCTGTTTTTTTCACACTGATGAATAATGGACATGTAATTGATTTCTAAGAACAGAAAGCATGTAAAGACTGTGTGTTTCAGGTGCTATGCTGCCTGACCAGACGTTTCCCATTGTTCCTTGAGGATCTAGTGTTTGAGCGGTTCAGCCGGATTAAATATAGCCTTCAGTGCCGGAGCAGCCGAACACGGTTTATATAAGGCTAAACTTCACTGAGAGTAAATATTTGACCTGGCACTGCAGAAATCTCCTCGTGTCGCACCATCAGTGGAGAACCAGGAAAAATCCCAGCTGAATTTATTCAGTGCTAACGGATGACTAACGCACCTTTTTCCGTTCCACGTCAACGACTCAAGGGGAAGATTTAGACGATCCCACACTTGCCATTGTCATGAATATCCCTGAGGATCTGAGGTCTGAGTCAGCAGAGACGAGCTGGTGCTGGTGGAAGAGTTCCCGCTTCTCCACGTCACACGAGGGAATGTGACAGCTGTCAATCACACTGAGCCTCATATTTACACTCTTACGTCTGGCCATACTAGAGGATTCCTGAATAACGGATCAGTTCTCGTATAATGGTGTCAATGCAGGTAGATCAATAGTATTGTTGAATATTATATGTCCCCAACTAAGCAAGCCAGAAGCCAACAGAGGCAACCAAGGCAAGGAACCAAAACTCCATCAGTGACAGAATGGAGAAAAAATAAACCTTGGGAGAAACCAATAATAAATAGTCGTAATAGATACACACAAATCTTGATTAGAATACTTGTTCTAAATATAAAAGAATAGCAGAATCCACACCACAACTATGACAATAACAACACAGAGAATCGATATCATTGGAATCACATTCAGAATGATTTTTTTCCAGCTGATTGATGATAAAAACATTGACAGCCAATCAGAATCCATCCTGCTTTAAAGAGCTCGAGCATTTGAAGCGACAGACGACAAAACTGCAGCAGTTATAATAAACAGAAAGATATCGAGCGCTGTTTGAACGGGCCTTAAAGCTTTTATTTTGGTAAAAACAGGTTAACAAACATCTCTTTTCAAATCTAGTGAAATACTGTAATCATCTATCTACTAAAATTCTGGATATTATGCAAATGTGAAAACCGTTACATTCCCAAATGCCTATTAAACTCGCAGCAATTGTCGAGATGAAGTTCATGATGAAGTTCACTGTATTTATTGACTGTGAACTGAGACACTAACACCGGATCATGAGCTGATCGCTTACATGAGAACAGTGCCGTGCTTTGCTCTGGAACACTTATTTATTTATTCATTTATTTTACTTATTTAATTAACTCACAAACTTTTGTGATTTGATAAAGGCACTAAGCCATTTCGTGATTTAGATTTTAGTTTCATTGACATGTTTGCCAAAGCAATGTCACTTTACACAACGTTAGAGACCTTTATTACCGTCATTATGAGAAGTGTAAACATATTTTTTTGGCCGGCAGGAGTTATTTAAGTTTGCGGGATGTTAGTCTCTCTGTTTAGTGTACTTGAACACAGTAATGGTAGCATCTGTGACTGCAGTAAGTGTACGGTGGTTTAGAGGACTAGTTTAGAGAATGGAGGACTGGTTTCAGTCAAGTCACCTTCATTTCATATAGCGCTTTTAACAATGTAGATTGTTTCAAAGCAGCTTTACATTGATTATAGGAAATTAAAGTAGTGGCTTTACAGCAGCTCTAGAATAAAGTTATTGTCCAGCTAAAGTTAGTTTTGATTGATTCACTTCCGTTTGCAAAGATCATTAGTTATTAACTTAGGGGCCGCTAACACGACACCGTTCTAACAGAAAACCCTTAACGGCATAAACGTTGATTCTATGTGACAATATTAGTTCTAAAGTTAGGACTCAGTTCTTACTGAGACTTGGATCTTGGAGGACTCAGTATTTCACCATTCTCAGACCTGCTGGTGTTCAGCGGCTGGCTTTCTTCCACCATCACATCAGCCTGTGTTGAACAGACCTGGAATCACCAGGGTCACACAGGCAAATATTTACCTATCTTGGCCCAGGAAGAGGCTCTCAAATTGCACCTGTTTGCCAGATGTGTCCAGGAGCCGCTTTGTGCCGTCTTTATTCTCCGAGCGAGTTGAATAGCTGTTTACTTTTCCCCTTTTGCCTCTTTCAGAAGAACTCAGACATGATGCCAAACCCTTGGACCAAATGTGTCTGTAGAAAACCATCTCTGATAATGTTTTTGACATGGTTCTAATCGAAAACTTTACACGTTCAAGAAGAGTTTCCATACGCTCTCCTCTGAACAGATGAGTCTCCCTGGAGCTTCTGATCTCTGAACTTCATGCTTTGGCAGTTGATTGTTGATCTGAGAACTTCTCTTATTTACTCTTGGTCTTCCTTGTTCAATCCTCCTCATCAGTATCAGGTAGATTCATTCATGAAGTCCTTTCACAGGATCTGTTCTCTTGTTCTCCACTCGATAGTAATCACACTGAACAACACCACCACCAGTCATACGCTTGGAAACACACAGACTCTATAGAGTTTAGTTGTCTGTCTGTGGTTTCAGTTTCATTGTGGCAGTGCAAATGTTTCATGTGGACTACTATCATGGACCTTCAACCCATCAGGCTTACATACAAGGACAAACTCTGGGAAGCAAACGGGAGTGTAATGTACTCCTGACACATACTGCTCCAGGTGGTAAAAGTGCTTCTTAGTATCTTTAATCATCACGTCTTGGGTTTAATATTAGTCTTTATTGGTGTAATATGTTTTATTGATGGAGCAGTTGTGATGAAGATGGCTTTCCCGTGTCTCTTGTCTTCCAGTGGCGATCAGTCAGATATGCTGTTAGTCTCATTTGTGTCCATAACACTGTGTCCAGGCAACATGAGTGAATTACACAGCTGGCCTTTACATTCAGCACTTTCATTAAACTATCACATGATTTCTCAAACTATCATCAGAAACACATGTGACCGCATCAATGTTTTTAATATAAACTTTAAGCAACAGCTGCTGATGGAACAGCAAAGGCGACCAGAAGTAAACCGATTACTGCCGTAGCGAAGAACGCAAAAGTAACTAACCAACAATAAGGAGGACGGCATAATGGATCAATTAAAGGGGTCCTTAATTATGATTTCACTTTTCTAACTTTAGTTAGTGTGTAATGTTGCTGATTGAGCAGAAGCAACATCTGCAAAGTTACGACGCTCAAAGTTCAAAGCAAAGGGAGATATTTTCATTTACAAAAATCGCTTTTTAAGGACTACAACAAATGGCTGGTAGGGACTACAACGAGCTTCTTCTCGGTTTATGACATCATAAACCCTCAGATTTACATAAACCCCGCCCCCGGGAGCACGCAACACAGGGGGTGAGGCCATGCCGCTTTAGAAAAGAGGAAGAGTGTTGTCGCTGTTTTTTATACTCTGGAAAAAGTTTGTCCTAAGGCTGTCGAACTTAGAGAGGTTAAAATGTATTTTTAACACTGTTCCTGAACATTATAACCTCATCTTTTGTCTGTGCGCTGCACATTTGACTGAGAACAGCTTCCAGAATAGAGTACAATGCAGGCTATACGCACAAAAGTATGTCTTATTATTTGTAGTTGTGTATTAACAGTTCCAATTATAAGCTTTATGTCGTTGCTATGATAGCTGTGATGCAAATGAAGGGCAAAGCTTTGCCTCCACTAGCCTGCTAACATTACAGTACTGATGTAGTGTTTACTGTAGCTTTTGTAAGACTGTTCACCGCCCCTTAGGGATATTATCCATGATTTTGTGATTGATTACTGTTTGTATTAACATAGTTATCCGACAAATATGATTAAATTGTGGATGAAAAAAAACATACCACTCTGAAACATCCTGTGAAATCCGTTCAGCACAATCCTCTTGCTCGTTAACATTGTCAGGGTCTGAATCGGGCTCAAAATGGTTTGAAATTGATGCCATCGTTAATGTTTACATCTAAGTAGAGCTCGCGATTATGAAGGAGATTATGACATTTCCCGAACACGTGCTGAGCGCTGCCAATCACAGCACATTGGGCCAGCTAACCAATCACAACTCACTGGGCCAGCTAATCAATGACAACACACTGGGCCAACTAACCAATGACAACACACCAGGCCAGCTAACCAATCACAACACACTGGGCCAGCTAACCAATGCAAACACACTGGGCCAGCTAACCAATCACAACACACTGGGCCAGCTAACCAATCACAACACACTGGGCCAGCTAACCAATGACAACACACCAGGCCAGCTAACCAATCACAACACACTGGGCCAGCTAACCAATGCAAACACACCAGGCCAGATAACCTATCACAACACACTGGGCCAGCTAACTAATCACAACACACTGGGCCAGCTAACCAATCACAGCACATATTGTAAATCGGAAGGAGGGGCAGGCAGTGACGGATCATGTGAAGCACATTCAGATGGATGTCAGTAACAATTTCCCATCTCTCCTGCAGGAGTCGGAACCCGCTGGCCGATCCTCACACAGGAGTGACAGCAGAGCCGGTGTGGTTACGCCTGGAGCCGGTGTGGACTCGCAGACGGAGGTTGACCGTGTTCCTGCTGCGCTGACCAACACCCTGCAGCACATCATCTCACAGCTGGATGTGCTCACACAGGTAACACCCAATACTCTCTTCTTAATCCCTCTGATACTCGCACAGGTAACACCCAATACTCTCTTCATAATCCCTCTGATACTCACACAGGTAACATCCAATACTCTCTTCATAATCCCTCTGATACTCACACAGGTAACACACAATACTCTCTTCATAATCCCTCTGATACTCACACAGGTAACACCCAATACTCTTCATAATCCCTCTGATACTCACACAGGTAACACCCAATACTCTCTTCTTAATCCCTCTGATACTCACACAGGTAACACCAATACTCTTTTCATAATCCCCCTGATACTCACACAGGTAACACCAATACTCTCTTCATAATCCCTCTGATACTCACACAGGTAACACCCAATACTCTCTTCATAATCCCTCTGATACTCACACAGGTAACACCAATACTCTTTTCATAATCCCTCTGATACTCACACAGGTAACACCCAATACTCTCTTCATAATCCCCCTGATACTCACACAGGTAACACCAATACTCTCTTCATTATCCCTCTGATACTCACACAGGTAACACCCAATACTCTCTTCATAATCCCTCTGATACTCACACAGGTAACACCCAATACTCTCTTCATTTTCCCTCTGATACTCACACAGGTAACACCCAATACTCTATTCATTATCCCTCTGATACTCACACAGGTAACACCCAATACTCTCTTCATAATCCCTCTGATACTCACACAGGTAACACACAATACTCTCTTCATAATCCCTCTGATACTCACACAGGTAACACCAATACTCTCTTCATAATCCCTCTGATACTCACACAGGTAACACCCAATACTCTCTTCATAATCCCCCTGATACTCACACAGGTAACACCAATACTCTCTTCATTATCCCTCTGATACTCACACAGGTAACACACAATACTCTCTTCATAATCCCTCTGATACTCACACAGGTAACACCCAATACTCTCTTCATAATCCCTCTGATACTCACACAGGTAACACCCAATACTCTCTTCTTAATCCCTCTGATACTCACACAGGTAACACCCAATACTCTCTTCATAATCCCTCTGATACTCACACAGGTAACACCAATACTCTTCATAATCCCTCTGATACTCACACAGGTAACACCCAATACTCTCTTCATAATCCCTCTGATACTCACACAGGTAACACCCAATACTCTCTTCTTAATCCCTCTGATACTCACACAGGTAACACCCAATACTCTCTTCATTATACCTCTGATACTCGCACAGGTAACACCCAATACTCTCTTCTTAATCCCTCTGATACTCACACAGGTAACACCAATACTCTCTTCTTAATCCCTCTGATACTCACACAGGTAACACCAATACTCTCTTCATAATCCCTCTGATACTCACACAGGTAACACCCAATTTCATGACTAAAGGCCCAATTCACACCGAGAACAATAACGATTCAGATATAGTTCTAAAAGTCTTTCTAAATATAGAAGAATATCAGAGTCCACATCACAACTATACTGGAAACGACAAAGAGAAACTATATTGTTGGAATCACTTTCAGAAAGATTTTTTCCAGATGATGAACAATAAAACATTGACAGCCAATCAGAATCCATCCTGCTTTAAAGAGCTTGAGCATTTAAAGCGACAGGCGACAAAACTGCAGCACTTATAATTAACAGAACGATATATGGTGTGAACGCTAATATAGCTATCGTTATGGTTATCTTTATATTTATTTTTAAACAATATCCGTGACTAAATCAACATGCAATATTGTTGACGAAAAAAAGACGAGATTAAAATGTAGTTTTTGTAGTCTTCCTTTATTTTCTCTGAGATAAAAGCGACAAAATATGTCAGACTGCTGTATGAGCCTCTACGAGCTTTCATGCCTGCGTTGCCAGATATCCAGAGTTTATTTCCCCCAATCAGAGCTTTTCTCTTAAAAGGATACATTTTCTTCCCAGTGTTTTAATTAATATGGTGAAACTGGCAACCCTGCGCACACACTCTCTCTACACTGAGAATAAAGCGCTGATGATCTGAATGAAAGCATGTAAGCTTGAGTTTATTGATCTCGTTGAGATCTTATGCTGTCAGTCAGTCTGTTCCTTCACGAGCCGCTTCTGCTGTTTATCTGCCATCAAACCTTCAGTGATGAACTGTAATAAATCCAAACATGATCTGCACTTAATAAATCCTCTGTGTGACGATACAAAGCCTTTTCTGCTGGTGTTTTAGAAGAAAAGCATTAACTTAAAGGTATAGCGGAGGATGTTTTACTTCCTGGTGGGTAGTCTAAACTATTGGTCCTCCTAATTGTCAATCATTCTGGTGAATCAATCAAACTTTTCAAAAAGTGGAGAGGGCGGGTCTTATCTAAAATTTGGAAAGATCCTCCGCTATACCTTTAATGTAGGATTATTGGAATTACTATTAGGAATTTCACAGTTTTACCTTTTGTGTTTTACCGGTTTTCATAATCTGTTAATGTATATGATAAATCGCCCATAATAATTCAGGAAACTAGATGAAGTCAAATAAACCATGCGTATTAGTTTTAATAATTCTGATGAAATGTAAAAAAACATTTCTCAAATGACAACAGTCGTTGCGATTATAATTACGTGCAAAGTAATCATGATTAACGGTGTAACCATTATGCAACATGACGAAAATGTGAGTTTTCATTAACTGAAACTGGACTAAAATTCCCAGACATTTAGTCGACCAAAAAAGCAGGATAGATTGACTAAATATGATAAAAACTAAAAAAGTACATTTGACACAGGACTAATGGCGCTTTTCCACTGCATGGTACGGCTTGGTTCGGCTTGGTACGGTTCGACTCGGCGCGGAACGGTTCGGCTCGCTTCGCTTTTCCACTGCGTGGTACGACTCGACTCGGTACGGCACGGTTCGGTTCGCTTTAGTGCGGTTGCTTTTCCACTGCAGTTAGTACCGCTTCAAAGTGGGTGGGACTGATCGTTATAGTTGCCGTCTCTACTGCCATGACATCATCATATTAAATGCGAATTTTACATTCCGTGTTTCCCCATCCGCTCCTCGGCAACCAACGAGAGGAACATCTGCACCTCGTCCACTGACCACGATTCAGCCATTTCTTTTTTTAAAGGGATAGTTCACTTTGAAATAAAATGTTGGTATGTTTTAGCTTACCTCAAGGGCATCCAAGATGTAGGTGTCTTTTTTTCCGCAGTAGTTTCAATTTTGATATTTTTAGGTCAAATCGTTCTTGTCTGTCAGTCAAATAATGCAGGTCTATGGTCACCACCTCAAAGAGCAAGCACAGAGTCCAAATTAAAACAATTCCACATCGTCCAAATTAAACAATTCCCCATCGTAAGTACACATTGATGGCCTATTCTCCTAATGTCTCCCGATATATTGCGCATCGTATGATAACTCATGCTGTTCACTTTTCATTTAATCAGGGGTGCGGGTTTTTAATAATAATCAAATAATTCCCAGCGATCGTCCAATATTATTTTAGCTTGAAATGCTCATCCCTACAAAATACGAAATGCCTTAATCAGACAACAGACAAGCATCGTAGCATAAGAAAGAAAATATAAAGAAATAAAGAAGAAGTGAGCCGTACCGAACCGAGCCATACCGTACCATGCAGTGGAAAAGCGCCATAAGACACACATGCGCCGTGCTTTGATGCATATGTTTATGTTTTACACTTCAAACGTGCTTATGTTTATTTATGTCTTATATCCTACAAACTGTTAATTTACTGAACATTAGCTACAAAAGCTCCTCTTATGGCATATTAGCCAGGACTCTTCCTCGAGACTGTGGCCCCGTCAATTTGTATCGTATCGGCGTTTCGTCCAGACGGATCGGGCGTTGTGGGAGAGACTGAAACCGGGTCCCAGAGTGGATGAATCTGAAAACAACACCCTTGCGTTTCGTGTGTACAGCCACACCACTAGTCACCTGCGACTACATGCTTGTGTTCGTGCTGCAGAAGATACTGAGCCTGAAACGAACAGTATTTATATCGTTGTTACCTCTTGAACACAGCCACGTCCAAATGATCTGAGGGCACGGGCGCGGGCGCGTATAGATCTATACACTAGATATCGCCTTGGCTACGGTTTCGTTCCAATGAACTGCAGTAGCCAAGGCGACATCTAGTGTATAGATCTATACCCACCCGCGCTCAGATCATTTGGACGTGGCTGTGTTCAAGAGGTAACAACGATATAAATACTGTTCGTTTTCTCACACAAACCGCTCGTTTTGTGTCTTAGGCCATCAATGTGTACTTACGATGGGGAATTGTTTAATTTGGACGATGTGGAATTGTTTTAATTTGGACTCTGTGCTTGCTCTTTGAGGTGGTGACCATAGACCTGCATTATTTGACTGACAGACAAGAACGGTTTGACCTAAAAATATCAAAATTGAAACTACTGCGGAAAAAAAGACACCTACATCTTGGATGCCCTTGAGGTAAGCTAAAACATACCAAAATTTTATTTCAAAGTGAACTATCCCTTTAAGTTTATACTCTTTTTTTTTTTTAAGCAAATACTTTTAAAACAGGCGCTACAGTGTTGGCTGTTGTCTACTGGCTATTTAAATCTAGCGGGTTTAGTGTCTCGTGTCGTAAATACAATGACGCTGATAGTGATGATTTTGTCTGACCAATCAGTGATCTGCAGTGTTTTCACGTCACATTTTAGTATCGGTACGGTACGCTTGGAACTTCAACAGAGGTGGTACCATTTAAAGCGAGCCGAAGCGAGCCGTACCGTACCGTACCATGCAGTGTAAATGCGCCATAAGTGAGCCGTACCGAACCGAGCCATACCGTACCATGCAGTGGAAAAGCGCCATAAGACACACATGCGCCGTGCTTTGATGCATATGTTTATGTTTTACACTTCAAACGTGCTTATGTTTATTTATGTCTTATATCCTACAAACTGTTAATTTACTGAACATTAGCTACAAAAGCTCCTCTTATGGCATATTAGCCAGGACTCTTCCTCGAGACTGTGGCCCCGTCAATTTGTATCGTATCGGCGTTTCGTCCAGACGGATCGGGCGTTGTGGGAGAGACTGAAACCGGGTCCCAGAGTGGATGAATCTGAAAACAACACCCTTGCGTTTCGTGTGTACAGCCACACCACTAGTCACCTGCGACTACATGCTTGTGTTCGTGCTGCAGAAGATACTGAGCCTCTTTTATTTCTTTATTTATTATTTACTTTAATGTATTTTTATTTTATTTTACTTCTTTATTTCTTTATATTTTCTTTCTTATGCTACGATGCTTGTCTGTTGTCTGATTAAGGCATTTCG
>CM038644.1:1105058-1115058 GCA_021554675.1 Leuciscus idus
TTTTCAGAGCTCAGTATTAGCAGGGTTAGAGCAGTGCTTCTGTAAACAGCTTGAATCTGGTGTGGTTTGTCCTCCGGTGACCTTCAGCGCTGTGTCCCCAGAGTCTCTGACAGCCGGAGTGAGGACGGGCCACTCTTCTCGCATTGATCTGAAAAGCACACTAGCAGAGGAAGGAAACGCTAAACCCATTCCCTCCTGCAGATGTTATCGAGCTCAGAGAGCCTGTGTACGGGTCTGATCCTCAAACCAGGGACGACTCTGAACTCTGAGCTGTGGAAGAATGATCAGAAATAACTACAGACATAATTAGCATTCCAGGGATTCGCCTCGTGCAGATTCAAACCGTATAAAACCGGCCGAAGTTCGATCTTTCACGATGCATTCACACTGCTCACACTAAATCCACATTCTGTCCTTCAGATCTGCTTTAGATGAGAAGAATGTCTGCTGTTGGTGTTTGTGTTTGTGTTCGGGTTTATATCCAGGGCTGGGTTCTCCTAAAGAAATGTCCCGTCCCGTCCAGGACACTGTGCATGAGCACCACTGCTACTTTACCAGATATGTACAAAAAACACTGTAATATTTAAGTCCCTCTGTAGTCAATAATGTATCTCTTAAAACTCATCTTTGATCACCAAAATGACATATTAAAAAAAAAAACTTCATGCCTTAAAATATCTTGAATGTAACTCGACACCCTTGCCTCATTTAGTATGCACTGTTCTATGAATATGCAAATGAGCCCCGCCTCCACTCACTCACTCAGCTCAGAGATCCACTGGTTGACAATCACACATTGATCTGATTGGTTACAAGGTAGTTTGTGATTTAAAACACCACATAGACATATAAACAACATTACAAGCTGGATTTGCACCATTTTATATTTACACACTGTGTTGTCAAATTTGATATTGTGGCTTTATGATGATCATATACTTGCATGTGTCATTATATTATTAACATATTACTAAAATCAAGTTCAAATGCAGTTACTACTTTGTTTCTGTCATTTGTCCACAATCTCGTGTTATTAAAGACGAAGTGCTTCACAGACTTTAAGACAGTGTTGGCTGTGATCCGACTAAAGCCCAGTTGATGCTTCAGTACCCAGTCCACCCACATCAACGCTGAAGTATAGATCCGCCTTAAGACGCTCTTCTCCGCTCCTCAAACACATAAAACTTTATATATAGTGTTATTTGAGCAAAGAAAACGCTGTACTTATTTAAAGAACCAGTTGTTTCTTTATCCTTGCATTGCAGAGAATCAGAGACGCTCCAAACTCTGCGTGACACTTCGTTCATGATAGAGGTGGGCGGAGTTATGAGCTGTGATTGACAGTTTAAGGAGCCAATGGAGTTACGAGGTTTAGTCACAAGCTCTTTTCAATACTTTTCATTGGTTAATTATGATTATTGTATCATGTGTTCATGTCTATAATAAGAGCACTTAAACATGGAAATAACAGGCGAGGGTGATCGAGCCGTAGATCTGTCTCTCGATCTCTCGAGAGACATTGGTTTCATTGGTTAAAAAGTGTGTCTTCATATATTCCTGATGGGTATCTGTAGTGTTCTCCTCAAGAGCGGGACCGCTTCCCTCATGCTGAACCAGTTCCTGTAGATGTTCCTCACACAACTATAGTGCACTTCTTTATTAGCAGTTCTGTGTGTTAAAGTGTGTGTGTGTGTGAGATAGGGTTGCAGTGTGTGTGTGTGTGTGTGTGAGAGAGAGAGATAGGGTTGCAATGTGTGTGTGTGTGTGTGTGTGTGTGTGTGTGTGTGTGTGTGTGTGTGTGTGTGTGTGTGTGTGTGTGTGTGTGTGTGTGTGAGAAAGGGTTGCAGTGCAGTGTGTGTGTGTGTGTGTGTGTGTGTGAGAGAGAGAGATAGGGTTGCAATGTGTGTGTGTGTGTGTGTGTGTGAAAGGGTTGCAGTGCAGTGTGTGTGTGTGTGTGTGTGTGTGTGTGTGTGTGTGTGTGTGTGTGTGTGTGTGTGTGTGATGAGCTGAAGGTGTGTTTGAGGAGTGGCTTCTGTTCTCCACAGCTGTCGATGTGCTCGTGTGTGTGTGTGTGTGTGTGTGTGTGATGAACTCTCGATGTGCTCGACTGATTCTCCTGTCCTGTATTCTCCGCACTCCTCCACAGTGCTCACTGGCTGTCATGGCTCGAAGGAAAAGTCAAGGATTCAATAGCAAGTGAATACTGGTGTTTATTAACACAATAGAAATTGAAGTGCAGGTTGAGATGTCAGGCAAACAGTAGAATGACAGGCTCGGCAACGCAGGACTCAGTGGGCAGGCAGCAACGGACGAACTGCAGACAATCCTCAGAACAGGCAGACGAAACTCAGAACGGGAACACAGGAACTCGTGTCCAATCCATAGAACAGGCAGACGAATCTCGGAACAGGAATTCAGGAACTGGAGCGAGGGAGAGAGAACTGTGAGCTGCGCCTGGGAACCTCCACAACCATCTGACAAAGACAAGACGAGGTGACAAACAATATATAGGACATCCTCATTCAAAACAGCTGGCGCTGATCAGCTCATCAGCGATAACGAGCCGTGCTGATGAGCCACGCCCATTCATACAACACGCACACACATAGCAAGGGCGAGTCAATGAATCCATGAACCGTGACAGTACCCCCCCTCCTAGGAACGCCGCCTGGCGTTCCCAGACACCCTTACCTGTCGATTGTAATCATCGATAAGGGAGTGATCCAGGATGTCCCTAGCAGGAACCCAACTTCTCTCCTCCGGACCGTAACCTTCCCAGTCCACCAAGTACTGGAATCCGCGTCCCCTCCGCCTTGAGTCCAGTATACGATTAACCGAATAAGTAGGCTCCCCATCTACGAGTCGCGGCGGGGGGGGAACCGGGGCAGGCGGATTAATGTGAGAACGAAATACGGGCTTCATTTTGGATACATGAAAGACGGGATGAACCCCGTCAGAAACGGAGCGGAGAGGAATGTTCCTGGTTGAAAGCCACACTTTTTGACCAACGACGTATACGGGAGGCTTAGACCGGTGGCGATCGGCTTTAGCCTTGGTGCGCGCCCCCACCTGGAGTAGAGTCTCACGGGCTCTAGTCCATGTGCGGTGACACCTCTGGACGAAGGCGTGAGCGGAGGGGACCGCGACTTCGGATTCCAGACTGGGGAAAATTGGTGGCTGGTAACCTACACTACATTCAAACGGAGATAGGCCCGTGGACGACACTGGCAACGTATTGTGTGCGTACTCCACCATTGAAAGTTGCTGACTCCAGGAGGAAGGATTCTTGGAGACCAAACATCGTAACACCCTTTCCAAATCTTGGTTGGCTCTCTCGGTTTGACCATTGCTCTGGGGGTGAAACCCTGAGGACAGACTGACAGTCGCTCCCAGTAACTTACAAAACTCTCGCCAAAATTTGGACACAAACTGGGGTCCTCTGTCAGAAACCACGTCTATCGGGAGGCCATGTAAGCGAAAGACGTGATCAACAACGGTCAACGCTGTCTCCTTGGCTGAGGGTAATTTGGGCAAGGGAATAAAATGAGCCGCCTTCGAGAACCGGTCCACCACAGTCAAAACGACTGTATTGCCCTGAGAGGGTGGGAGGGCGGTGATAAAATCTAGCGCTATGTGGGACCAGGGTCTCGAAGGGACAGGCAGCGGTTGAAGTAACCCATCTGGGGGTCGATTGGAAGTCTTACCAGTGGCACAAACCGAGCAAGCCAAAACAAAACTGTGAATGTCACGAGCCATCAGTGGCCACCAGAATCGTTGCTTGACTAAAAAACTAGTGCGATTTACTCCTGGGTGGCAAGCTACGTTGGAACAATGACCCCACTGAATAACGTCGGACCGTAATCCCTCCGGCACAAACAAGCGATTCGGTGGGCAACCGGGCGGAGGCGTTACCCCTTCTAAGGCCGATTTGACCTTCGACTCGACCTCCCATGTGAGTGTGGAGACAAATAGGGTCACGGGTAAAATGCACTCGGGAGTAGACGGGCGATCGGTATGGTCAAAAATACGCGATAAAGAGTCGGGTTTGATGTTTTTGGAACCCGGGCGGTACGATAGAGAAAAATCAAAACGACCGAAAAAAAGTGCCCACCGAGCCTGCCTGGAGTTCAATCTTTTGGCGGTTCTGATATATTCCAGGTTCTTATGATCGGTCCAGACGATAAAAGGTACCCCCGACCCTTCTAACCAATGACGCCACTCCTCCAACGCTAACTTTACTGCCAACAACTCCCTGTTACCAATGTCGTAGTTACGTTCGGCAGGTGATAAACGACGGGACAAAAACGCGCAGGGATGCAACTTGTCGTCTGTGGGAGAACGCTGGGATAGCACTGCTCCTACCCCCACCTCTGACGCATCGACCTCCACCACGAACTGACGTGATGGATCAGGGGCAATAAGGATGGGGGCTGAAACGAAGCGGCCTTTCAGTTTAGCAAACACAGCCTCAGCTGTGTCTGACCACCTGAACGCCGTTCTGGGGGAGGTCAAGGCAGTCAGAGGCGCGGCTAGTTGGCTGAAGTTGCGAATAAAACGCCGGTAGAAGTTGGCGAACCCCAGAAACCTCTGTAGGGCCTTACGGGAATCTGGGCTTGGCCACTCCACCACAGCCTTAACCTTCTCAGGATCCATTCGCATTCCCTCAGACGAAATGATGTACCCTAGGAAAGGAACAGACTGTGCATGAAAAGCGCATTTCTCCGCCTTGACAAAAAGCCCATTCTCTAGCAACCTCTGAAGCACTCGTCTGACGTGTTGAACGTGCTCCTGGAGAGACGAAGAGAAAATCAATATGTCATCCAGGTAAACATATATGAACTGGTCTACCATGTCTCTCAACACATCATTGACGAGTGCCTGGAAGACCGCTGGGGAGTTGGAAAGCCCGAACGGCATAACCAAATATTCAAAGTGCCCCCTGGGGGTGTTGAACGCAGTCTTCCATTCATCCCCCTTCCTGATGCGAACCAAATGATATGCATTACGTAAATCCAATTTTGTGAAGATTGATGCTCCCTGCACCCTCTCGAAAGCTGAAGACATCAACGGCAAAGGATAAGTATTCTTTACCGTGATGCTGTTCAACCCCCGGTAATCAATACAAGGTCGCAGAGAGCCAGCCTTCTTCCCCACAAAAAAGAATCCCGCCCCCGCTGGAGAAGAGGAGGGACGGATGAATCCAGTTGCTAGAGAATCAGAAATATATTTCTCCATAGCCTTCCTTTCTGGAACAGAAAGCGAATATAACTTGCCCTTAGGCGGAGACGTACCTGGCAGTAGATCTATAGCACAGTCATAGGGACGATGCGGAGGAAGAGAAGCAGCCCGAGACTTACTGAACACTTCCTTCAGGTCGAGATACTCTGGTGGCACGTTAGACAGATTCACTGGCTCCTCCTGCAACACAGAACAAGAAACAGACGGAACAGCAGACGAAAGACAACACCAACCACGGATGACCCAGGACAATGGGAGCGTGAGGTGACTGAGTGAGGTAGAGTGAGATCCTCTCAGTGTGGTTACCCGAAGTGATCAGTGTGATGGGTCCAGTGATGTGAGTGATGCCCGGAAGTTCCTGTCCATTTAGTGCGTGGATGGTGATATCGTGCTCAAGAGGTGTGATGGGGATGTGAAGTTTCTGAGCCAAGGAAAAGTCCATCAGATTCCCTTCCGCTCCTGAATCCACCAGCGCCTGGCCGTTGAAGGCGTGGCCTGCCCACTGGAGTCTCACCGGGAGGAGGGTGGCGTTCGAGGGTCTGGCCAAGGATATCCCGCCCGACAGTAGCCTCCGTCCTACCGCCGGGCTTGGCCTTTTAAAGGACAGGTGGAGATGAAGTGGCCGGCCTCTCCACAGTAGAGACACAGACCTCTCGAACGGCGATGTTCTCTCTCCTCCGAGCCGAGCTCGACCTACCTGCATGGGTTCAGGATCGTCCGAGGGGCTGACCGTGTTCACTCCCCTGAGACTGGGGAACTCAGCAAAATCCCCCATTGGAGTCTGGAACGATCGATTCGTTCTCTGTTGTAATCGTGCATCGACTCGTAGTGCCAGTTCAATCAGTCCATCAAGAATCTTGGGTAAATCCAACGTGTAGATCTCTTTTTGAACACGATCAGCCAACCCATGCAGGAACAAGTCCCACTGCGCCTCCTCGTTCCATTTGCACTCGGCGGCCAACGTCCGGAACTGGATGGAATAGTCGGAAACCGAGCTGTTGTTCTGTCGGAGATCGGCAAGTTGGCGAGCCGCCTCGCGTCCGGCGACCGCGCGATCGAAAACGCGGCTCATCTCTTGCTCGAGTGCTTGGAACGAGGAGCAGCATGGATGTTGATTCTTCCACACCGCTGTTCCCCACAGAGCCGCGCGTCCAGATAACAGCGTCATCACCAGTGCCACTTTACTCTCCTCGGAAGAAAACGTCACAGGCTGAAGAGAGAAGTAAATCGAACATTTGGTTAGAAAAGTTCGGCACATATTCGGTTCTCCAGAATATCTCTCGGGGGTGGGGATGCGCGGCTCCGGTCGGTTGATGTTGATATTTTCCGGGGGAACAGGCGGGGGCGGTGCTGGCGCAGTGGGACGTCTCAGATGTTGTAATTGAGAGGTGAGCTCGGACACCTGCGTTACCAGAGCCTGTATCGCCCGACCCGAGGAACCGATCTGTTCATCCTGACGGTCCATACGGGCGTGATTATCGGCATACATCTGCTCAAATGTAACCGCACTCGCTGAATCCATGATCTGGTCAGATGGTTCTGTCATGGCTCGAAGGAAAAGTCAAGGATTCAATAGCAAGTGAATACTGGTGTTTATTAACACAATAGAAATTGAAGTGCAGGTTGAGATGTCAGGCAAACAGTAGAATGACAGGCTCGGCAACGCAGGACTCAGTGGGCAGGCAGCAACGGACGAACTGCAGACAATCCTCAGAACAGGCAGACGAAACTCAGAACGGGAACACAGGAACTCGTGTCCAATCCATAGAACAGGCAGACGAATCTCGGAACAGGAATTCAGGAACTGGAGCGAGGGAGAGAGAACTGTGAGCTGCGCCTGGGAACCTCCACAACCATCTGACAAAGACAAGACGAGGTGACAAACAATATATAGGACATCCTCATTCAAAACAGCTGGCGCTGATCAGCTCATCAGCGATAACGAGCCGTGCTGATGAGCCACGCCCATTCATACAACACGCACACACATAGCAAGGGCGAGTCAATGAATCCATGAACCGTGACACTGGCTCTCTGCAGCTTCTCTACAGAGTTTGAAGGGTTGGTGTTCTCTAGGCAGGGTCTGGTTGGGTTGATGTTGACACACTGCACACACAAACCCTTGCATTTCTATTGTACCTCCACTTTGATTGTAATCCTCATTTCAGTCTTGATTTTCACAGCTGTCCTCTCAGACAACTCCACTAAACTGGCCTCAGATCTGAGTGTTACTGAGCCTGTGATGTATGAGCCAGAACATCAGATGTCTGTCTGAACAGATTGATGTTGTTGCTGAGTGTAAATGTCTGTGTTCGTGAAGCAGTCGCTCAAAACACCGGCTGTCCTCGGTTGCAGCGCTCAATACGAGATCCAGTCTGATCCAATCACACACACACACAGGTCTGAGATCAGCACACACAGATCTGAGATCAGCACACACACACACACACACACACACACACAGGTCTGAGATCAGCACACACACACACACACACACACACACACACACACACAGGTCTGAGATCAGCACACACACACACACAACACAGGTCTGAGATCAGCACACACACACACACAGGTCTGACAGGTCTGAGATCAGCACACACACACAGTGTTGAGTGTAAAGCTCCGTGAACACGATCTATGGAGTGAATCACACTTCATCTGCCAGTCTGACTGACACATCATCCCAGTGTTTGTTATTCTAGACGATTCTGTGCTCTGAATATGTGTGTGTCTGCAGTTTGAGGACAGCCTTTCCCATCCCAGACACAACAGAAACTCTTCAGAAATGGGTTCTGGATGTGGCTGTGTAAGAGTCCCGAGCTGAACCCCATCCCATCCGCTCTGTGTGTGACCCAGAAATCATGATCAATTCCCCGTTCTTGAACTTTAAACTTCTAAAATGAGTTTAGAGGTGCATCTTTCTTGGGATCAGTCCCTGAGACAGATTTCTGATTGGTCTCGGTTTAAATAAATCTGTTCAGTTGGACATAGCTGTTTCCTAACTGTGTCATGGACCTAATATTTTGTTTTCTTGGAACTGAATGCATTTACTATGAAATTATCTGATTAAAGAATATTAAGATTTTAATTGATTGCCATCCCTAATATGTGACGACATGTTGCTGCAATTTTTTTTGCAATTTTTTATTTTATTTAGTTTTAAATTACTAGATTTGATCAATAAATAAATAGTAAGTTAAACACATTCCTCACATTCTTTCAACTTAAATTCAAAATAACTCACAATTTCATGCATAACCCTTTTAATTCAGCTCAAAATATCTGACATTGGTAGTCTCTGCCGACCTCTTGGGGTAAGCAAATGAGCTGTTCCGCTGGGTCATAAAGTCAGTTCACTTTCAGATACACATGTAGACGTTATAAAATCATTTTTAGGTAAAGTTTTAGCATTTTTAGTTAGAATTTTTAGCCTTTTTTGGTTTTTCTATGTGTACTGAAGCATTCCTCGCATCCCATTCATTCCTAAGGGGGTCAGATTGACCCGCAAGGGAATGATTTGTTTTTAAATTTCAACCACAACTCCTCGAATCCCTTCAGTTATTTTTTGTGTGTGTATTAGGGGTTGCACGACTACTGATTTCTGCTAGTCGATTTCTTATCAAAACAATATTCGAGTTACTCGACTACTCGTGGTTCATGCGACTGTAAATGAAAAGACATGAAATAGTTATTATCAATAAATGTTTATTAGCCCAATTCATAGCCTAATGCAACAATTACATATGTTAACTCTTAAAACATTATAATTATGAGTATGACATTACATATTTAAATTTTCATGTAACACAGAGTAAAGCCAAATAAATAACCGTTTTTGCCTTTCATTTCTGACGCAATGTCCGCTTTTAGGGGCCGTTCACATATCGCGTCTTTTGCGCGCTAAAGTTTGTAATTTCAAATGTAGGCGTGCGGCAAGCATAGTATGTGATAGTATGTGATAGTGTCAGTGATAGTGATAGTGTTAGTAATAGTGATAATGACAGTATGTGATAGTGTTAGTAATAGTGATAATGATAGTATGTGATAGTAATAGTGATAATGATAGTATGTGATAGTGTCAGTGATAGTGATAATGATAGTATGTGATAGTGTTAGTGATAGTGTTAGTAATAGTGATAATATTCATTTTTTTATGATAGTGATAATGATAGTATGTGATAGTGTTAGTGATAGTAATAGTGATAATGATAGTATGTGATAGTGTTAGTGATAGTGTTAGTAATAGTGATAATGATAGTATGTGATAGTGTCAGTGATAGTAATAGTAATAGTAATAGTGATAATGATAGTATGTGATAGTAATAGTGATAATGATAGTATGTGATAGTGTCAGTGATAGTGATAGTGTTAATAATAGTGATAATGATAGTATGTGATAGTGTCAGTGATAGTGTTAGTAATAGTGATAATGATAGTATGTGATAGTGTTAGTGTTAGTAATAGTGATAATGATAGTATGTGATAGTAATAGTGATAATGATAGTATGTGATAGTAATAGTGATAATGATAGTATGTGATAGTGTCAGTGATAGTGTTAGTAATAGTGATAATGATAGTATGTGATAGTGTTAGTAATAGTGATAATGATAGTATGTGATAGTGTTAGTGATAGTAATAGTGATAATGATAGTATGTGATAATGATAGTATGTGATAGTGTCAGTGATAGTGATAATGATAGTATGTGATAGTGTCAGTGATAGTAATAGTGATAATGATAGTATGTGATAGTAAT
>CM038644.1:1122558-1267558 GCA_021554675.1 Leuciscus idus
GCACCTGTGCAGCGCTCCCATCATGCACCTGTGCCGCTCCCATCATGCATCAGTGCCGCTCCCATCATGCATCAGTGCCGCTCCCATCATGCACCTGTGCCGCTCCCATCATGCATCAGTGCCGCTCCCATCATGCATCAGTGCCGCTCCCATCATGCACCTGTGCCGCTCCCATCATGCATCAGTGCCGCTCCCATCATGCATCAGTGCCGCTCCCATCATGCACCTGTGCCGCTCCCATCATGCATCAGTGCCGCTCCCATCATGCATCAGTGCCGCTCCCATCATGCATCAGTGCCGCTCCCATCATGCACCTGTGCCGCTCCCATCATGCATCAGTGCCGCTCCCATCATGCACCTGTGCCGCTCCCATCATGCACCTGAGCTTCACTCACAGGACGCCATCGGTGTTCTCACTGGTTCGCGTTTTTAAAGTTTACGCAGAAAGATCTTAAGAGTTTTCTGTGAGAACGGTGTGTGTTAGAGTCCCTAAGTTAATAACTAATGATCGTTGTGACGGAAGTGAATCAATCAAAACTAACTTTAGCTGGAAAATAACTTTATTCTAGATCTGCTATAAAGTCAAAACACTTTTCTTTAATTTCCTATTATCTCTGTAAAGCTGCTTTGGAACGATCTATGTTGTTAAAAGTGCTGTATAAATGAAGAAGACTCGACTGAGAGGCTGGAGAGCAGTGTATTCTCTTCTGTGATGATGTAGCCAGCCCATTGAGCCCTATTGTGAAGTGTTATAGCAGAAATGTGAAGTATGGGTCCCCAGCATACAGAAACTCCCGGATGCTAATTTACATATGTTGAGCAATTAGCATAATTAGCATAATTAGCATTATTAGCTTAATCGTCCATTTTGACCACATAATTTGCACTGTATGGGCAATTTCTACAATATGTGAGTGGTTTTAGAGGTTTTAGAGGATGCTGATTTCATTTCTGGCACTTTCAGAATTCAAAATGGTAATTCTATAACAAATTTGGATAAATTTAGACATTTTTTATTAATTTCGGACAAAATTTTGGGTTATTTTCATGGTAAACATAATAATCTTACATTTCAGAATCACAAGAGCTCTTGCTCTTTGATGTGAATGTTGCTAACCTAAATTTGTCTACATTTCTTGATGTCCGGTCATGTATTTATGCACATAAGCTGTTGCAGCTAGCTGGTGTAGTTGTAATAAGTATGTTGTAAAGCAAGGGAACATAGTCTAGTCTAGTTTTAAAGTCGAAATTCACCTTGCAAATATTTTTTTCTTATATCGCCTTAATATTTGTACAAAAGTCAGTCAAGAGATTTAATGTTGACATTGTAATGTTGATATTACTTATGTTTTCACACTAAGATAAAAGGTGGACAGAGTGACAGTATTGTTCAATACATTGTGAATTTCTAGTCAGATCCATTTTGTGGGTGAATCTGGTTTTCTAAAGTTAGTCTCCATTAGTTTAAAATATCAGATTCTTCTTTTTTTAGAAGAAGTGGTTTATCAGGAAAGGATTAAAAACAGTCGATATTCAGTGTTATTGCTGCTTTCTCAAGTTGTTGTGGAGGATTATTTAACTAATGTGGCTAATTCTGGGAGTTTGTGCCGGAAGCAAATGCTAGCACACCTGTGTGGTTATTATGGTGATGCCGTTATTGTACTGAGAGTTGAAGGATGCCAGACGATTGTTGGCTTTAGGCCGTACATTGCTAAATAACTCATATTAGTAGGACAAACTGGCCTCTTCAGTGACGACGATGATGATGTCGACCAGGTTGTCAGAAAAGTGCGGGGAGAGGTCCAGAATATTCCATTGCCTCGTGAATACGACCTTGGCAGCTTTAGACATGAAAGGGTCATTCAAGATACAAGTCCACCTCTCCTAAGACTTGTCTCCAGTCTTGTGTCCAGGGTAGAAACGGTGACCAGACCAGCACTCACACTTGCTCAGTGCATCCAGCAGCACATCTGTAAAAGCTGGAATCACACAACTGTGGGCTAGCTGTAAAACTTCATCATGAGCATGGCAGTTCAGAACGGGTTCGGGACCTAAATCAGCATGTCTTGTTGTAACAAATGATGAGGTTGTGCAAGATCCTCACAGTGATGAAGGTGTGTCTATTAGTCCAAAATGGACTATTAGGCTAATAATGCTAATTATGAAAATTGCTCAACATATGCAAATTAGCATCCGGCAGTTTCTGTATGCTGGGGACCCATACTTCACATTTCTGCAATAAAACTTTGGTGTACTCAACATTTCCGGGTTCACCTAGTTGGCTACTAGACTAAATGAAAGGGAGGTGATAGTTAATGAGATTAACTTGTAAACTGAGGTTGATCCATTCACACACACACACAGTCTTAAAGGGCCAGTGCTACCACAGAAACCGAAAATTCTCGGGCCAGCAGCATTTGTCCAAATTTCAATCTTAACCGTTGTATTTCATCAGAAACGATCTGAAAACAGGGCTTTAAGTGTAAAATACCGAACTTGTCCTTTAAGCCCGAACCCAAGGTCCGTTTCTTACATGTATTATTTTATGATTGCTTGCAACGATAAATAAACACATATACATGTACAAACACCATTTATAGCCTATATCATTTTTATATTAGGTCGGGTAGCAGGTCGGGTTGCAGACTTCTAAGACAGGCTCGTCCAGGGCGGGCACTGGTGACTCACAGGGCAGGTCGGACCCTGCTGGGACTGGGGAGGCCCCATGAAATCAAAATTTAAGCGCTTTAGATTTTTTTTTTTTTTAAGTGTTGATAAAAAAAAAACAGAATGAATGAAGCTAGAATAAAATGTTTGTTTTTTTTAAAAAGCAAAGGCTCTGTTCTTTTTCTTTTGCTATATTAAAAGAAATATATCAACAAAAATAGTCTAGGTAAAAAAGCTGGCAGGGAAAGAGTTAACGGCGTCATTATTTTGCGAGGGAAAATAAGAGGCGCTGCGCCTTTAAATCCTCCAGCACAGACTCCTCCCCCTCGCGTGATGACGCGCTCGCTTTATTGCAGCCTGTCAAACAGCCATCAGAAGAAGAGAGAACCAGGCGAGCGGAGGGATCGCGATCATGAGCCGCGTCTGACGGATCGCCCTGCCGCGTTCCCCCTCGTTCTGTCGCACACAGCAGCCTCGCCCGTTCTCCCCCATGAAACACTCTCTCTGGAGCGGCGTGATCATGATGATGTCGAGCAAGAGCGCGGAATGGCTTCAGGATGAGCTGGAGTCCGGCGGGGCGCTTCTGCTGCTCGACTGCCGCACACACGAGCTCTTCGAGTCCGCACACATCGAGTCCGCCATCAACCTGGCGATCCCGGGGCTCATGCTGAGGAGGCTGAAGAAGGGCAACCTTCCCATCCGATCCATCATCCCCAACAACGAGGACCAGGAGAAGTTCGTGCGGCGCTGTAAGACGGACACGGTTCTGCTGTACGACGAGGCGACCGCGGACTGTCCGGAGAGCGGCAGCTCGGGCTCTGTGATCGGGCTCCTCATGCACAAGCTCCGCGACGACGGGTGCAAAGCCTATTACCTGGAAGGCAAGGAGTTTATTTGCCATTCAAAACTTTCAAGGGCTCGAAACGCTTTCTCGGTGTGTGTGTGTGTGTGTGTGTGTGTGTGTGTGTGTGTGTGTGACAGAAGTGGATTAAATCGCTCCGCTCAAGTCCGCCGCTCTTCTGCTTTTAAACGGAGAAAAGTTGGTTCTCATTACGAGCTGTTTGACGAGCACATCCGCGCGCTCGCTTCGGGAAATCTGTCAAGTCTGTCAGGCATTGTGTATAAACTCACTGCTCTTAAAATAGCTAATGTGTACATTTCTTGTAATTCTCTGTGTGTGTTTTGACTACAACCCTTAAAAAAAAAGGAAAAACAAAGATGTTTTCAATTAATTGCCTAAAATGGCTCCGCCATGTTGTCTTTCTGAAGGAAAACGAGCGATTCATGAATGAACGGACAAAAAGACTGAATCACGACGCTCTTCGACTCTGTGTGATAAATATCCACGTTATATTCGATATTTCGTGCAAATATACGCACATGTCGAGCGTTTTGTCGTGGAAATGGAGTTTGACTGTGTAATTCTCGGTTTCGCCACCATTCACAAAATACACATCGAGTGTCAGTCATGATCGTCACCACGTGACCAACAGTTTAACACTCAATCCGCTAGAATATTAATGTGTTTACTCGGATTTATTTATTGGAAATAATATATTTTTCAGTTTCACTAGTGCTTATTAATTAGATAGCTTACTAGTGTTCATTTCTTTGCCACTATTGCCAAGGAACTATTCCATTGTTAATTTTGGCCATTTGAGTTTTATGATGATCTGGAGTTCAGATATTAAAGAGGCAGTTCACACATTAATAGTTCATTTACAAACCCTGAATGACTGACTGGAAAACAAAAGATCTGTTTTTGTTTTGTTTTTTGGAATGAATAAAGGGTTACAGAATGATAATTTTTGGGTGAACTTAACCCTTTAACTATCACACTCCAGCCATTACAGTTTTACTGGGAACACTTCTTATCTTACTGGTTATGTGTTTTATAGTGACTAGTCAGCATGAATAGTGACCTTTGCTGTTACTAATAACAATTGTAACACAAAATATCGTGTAATAAACATGTACCAGTGTCTAAATTAGATGTTAGTGGCTATTTGGATTACTAGTAATTACGAGACTTGTGTTAGTATTTTAGTATACTAATAACACTGTATGGAATGACACGTGTGATTGTCGCTCTGACTGATGGCCGTGTGTTCTTCTCCGGCTTGTTTGACTGATGGTCGTGTGTTCTTCTCCGGCTTGTTTGACTGATGATCGTGTATTCTTCTCCGGCTTGTTCTAGGAGGATTTAACAAGTTCCAGACGGAGTACCCGGAGCACTGCGAGACGAGCTTGGACTGTTCGTGTCCCAGCAGTTCTCCGCCCTCCTCCGTTCTGGGTCTGGGTGGACTCCGGATCAGCTCCGACTGTTCTGACGGGGAGTCGGACCGGGAGCCGGGCAGTGCCACCGAGTCCGAGGGAAGCCCGGTTCCCAGTAACCAGCCAGCGTTCCCAGTCCAGATCTTACCGTATCTCTACCTGGGCTGTGCCAAAGACTCCACCAACCTGGACGTTCTGGGCAAGTACAACATCAAGTACATCCTGAACGTGACTCCCAATCTGCCCAACATGTTCGAACACGACGGGGAATTCAAGTACAAACAGATTCCCATCTCGGATCACTGGAGCCAAAACCTTTCTCAGTTTTTCCCTGAAGCCATTTCATTCATAGGTAAGTTTCCCTTCAGAAGTTTCATGCTCATGTCCATCAGGTATGAGTGTCTTATATTCATGTGTGTGTGTGTGTGTGTGAAGACTGTCCGTGACCTCAGGGTGTGTGTGTGTGAAGTGTGACGGGTCAGGTGGACACACCTGTGCTCTCCGTGAGGAACGGGACTCGAGCACGCGTGTGTTCACACTGATAATGGCTGATTGAGCTGTGTAACCACTAACCCTGGCACTGCAGGTATAAGCCACGCCGACAAGACGCTCGATAAATCAGGTTACGCCAAACCCTAATCGCTCGTGTCCGTTTGTGTGAGGTGTGATGTTTGTGTGATGATGTGATGTTTGTGTGATGTTGTGTGATGTTTGTGTGAGGTGTGATGATGTGATGTTGAATAATTCATCAGTATTTTGACTGAACCTCTTCAGAACAAGTGTGTATCATAAATTGGGTCGTAGTTTGCGCTATATTTCCTGCCATGAAACGCCGGCTCTTTCTGTGGATGCGGTAAAGGCGCTTTCCTGTCACGTTACACACTCACTCACACACACACTCACTCACACTCACTCACTCACTCACTCTCACACTCACTCACTCACTCACTCACTCACTCACTCACTCACTCACACGCACGCACACGCTTCAGTAAGCCACAGAACGCAGGTTAATGTGTTTTTGCATGTGGGAGAAGGTAAAACTCTAGCTGTGTCAATTGGTTTACGCTTGAGCCGTTTAGGCTAACACATATACATGAACACACACGTGTGTGTGTGTGAAGCACAACTGGGGTTTTTCTCAATCAAATGAGCTTGACGAGCTATCGGCGGGTGATGTAAGAGCTCAGCATTACTGGAGCAGAGTAAGATCTGATGGATTCAGACGTGATCAGTGTCAGACATGGATCAGATCACAGAGCCAACTGAACCATGTGAATGACACACACACACACACACACACACAGACAGACAGACAGACAGACAGACACACAGACAGACAGAGAGAGAGGAACGAGTTGATGTCTTCAACATGGCCGTTTCTAGAGCTTGACTCTCCAGATGAACGAGGAACGAAGCGGCTTTAAGATGGCGTGTTCTGATGGCGTGTTCTCAGGTGAAGCCACACGCGTGTTCTGATGGCGTGTTCTGTGTTCTGATGGCGTGTTCTCAGGTGAAGCCACACGTGTGTTCTGATGGCGTGTTCTGATGGCGTGTTCTGTGTTCTGATGGCGTGTTCTCAGGTGAAGCCACACGTGTGTTCTGATGGCGTGTTCTCAGGTGAAGCCACACGTGTGTTCTGATGGCGTGTTCTCAGGTGAAGCCACACGCGTGTTCTGATGGCGTGTTCTGATGGCGTGTTCTGTGTTCTGTTGGCGTGTTCTGTTGGCGTGTTCTGTTGGCGTGTTCTGATGGCGTGTTCTGATGGCGTGTTCTGATGGCGTGTTCTCAGGTGAAGCCACACGTGTGTTCTGATGGCGTGTTCTCAGGTGAAGCCACACGTGTGTTCTGATGGCGTGTTCTCAGGTGAAGCCACACGCGTGTTCTGATGGCGTGTTCTGATGGCGTGTTCTGATGGCGTGTTCTGTGTTCTGTTGGCGTGTTCTGATGGCGTGTTCTCAGGTGAAGCCACACGTGTGTTCTGATGGCGTGTTCTGATGGCGTGTTCTCAGGTGAAGCCACACGTGTGTTCTGATGGCGTGTTCTGTGTTCTGATGGCGTGTTCTCAGGTGAAGCCACACGTGTGTTCTGATGGCGTGTTCTGATGGCGTGTTCTCAGGTGAAGCCACACCACGTGTGTTCTGCGATTTGACACTTTGTGAAGTAATTTCCTAAAAACATGTAAACTGAGGTTGTATCTGCATGACAGAGCCTCTGTACTCCAGCGAGAGCTGAGAGCGGTGTTAGAGGAGTGCGCACTTCTGCTTTTGTCCTGTCGATACGTAAAGATGTAAATGATGACCTCACGCTCACTCAGCTCTTTAATGTGAGCATACGTTTAAGTTTTTATTGATTTATTTGTATTGTCCTTTGGGAAATGTACAGCTTTAAGGCTTGTTCACACCCAGAATAGCACAGATAAAGCTAACGCTAACCTTATCACAGCGTACGCCATCGTTCTGTTTATCATAAGCTGCCGCTTTAAATGACCATGCTTGATTCTGATTGGCTGTCAGTGTTTTACTCCACGGGTATTGAAATCGTTTCCGATTCACATGTGTCTCACACTCACACGCCTCGAACTGGAACCTGTTGTTCTGGTTTTGGCCGCTTTTAATACCATCATTGATGTGACAGGCATGTTAGCAGGGATAGTTCACTTCAGGATGAGCACATGATGACAGAAGAGTTATGATCCGGTGATATAATCACTAAATGTGAATGTGTAAGTTATAATAACACTCGTGCTGTACACTGGAAAGAGAAACGAGGTTAAACTAGTGCACTAGACTCAGGGTTCAGGACATCCGGCTGTGTGGCTGGACGCTGTTGTTCAGTTTCAACACTTTCACTTTTGCTGTGTAAACACACTTTCCATGAGCCGGAGGAGAACAGGAAGTCTTGCTGAGAGAAACTTCCTGTTTAGACGAACAGCAGCGTCAGCTAAAGAGGTCAGTGGTGGTGGTGTTGTGTTTTACACACTGATGCTTAAACCCCTCCAGTGGTTCTGCAGGAAGTGACCTCACTGTTCCCAGGTCAGCTGGTGTGTTCCTGCAGAGACTGAGAATGGCCTCTTCACCCGCACTAACGGCTCTGCTGGACGCCAGACGCACTTCAGCTCTGAATAATGTACAACTGTAGTATCCCCATTCAGAGATGGAGTGTGTGTGTGTGTGTGTGTGTGTGTGTGAGAGATCAGTAATGCGCTTCACTCTTATCAGCCGCCACTGAACTTGTTTCAGTTGAGATCCACATCATCAGACTCGCGTGAGACAACAAACAAACAAACAAACAGTTTCTTGTAATATGCAATTATACATAATTCTCTACTCTCTTTTTCATTATAGTTTCCTTCATATTTTGAATGAGCTTCATATATAGTTTTCATGTTAATTTTAGTTTAATTTTTACTAATTTCTTTTCATTATTTTTAGGTTTAATTTATTTTGATTTCAATTTTAGTTTTATTTCCAGCTAATCATTTTAGTGCCTCAACTTGAACATATTTCAGCTTATGGCAGAGGCAACATTTCTCATTTTCATTTTAACTTTTCTAAAAAAATATATTTAAAAAATCATATTTTATTTCAGCTTTATTTAAATGAACAGAAGTGTTTTAGTAGTTTAAGTTAACGACAATAATCCTGGTATACAGACCCAATTTGTACTGTGAAAAAATCCTATTAATAATGTATATGAAGGAAATATTGAGTGTTTATATGAACTAGTCATCCCCCAGCATTCTCTGCTTCAGTGTCGAGTCGTCCCTCAGCATTCTCTGCTTCAGTGTCTAGTCGTCCCCCAGGATCCTCTGCTTCAGTGTCGAGTCGTCCCTCAGCATTCTCTGCTTCAGTGTCTAGTCGTCCCCCAGGATCCTCTGCTTCAGTGTCGAGTCGTCCCCCAGCATCCTCTGCTTCAGTGTCTAGTCGTCCCCCAGCATCCTCTGCTTCAGTGTCTAGTCGTCCCCCAGCATCCTCTGCTTCAGTGTCTAGTCGTCCCCCAGGATCCTCTGCTTCAGTGTCTAGTCGTCCCCCAGGATCCTCTGCTTCAGTGTCTAGTCGTCCCCCAGCATCCTCTGCTTCAGTGTCTAGTCGTCCCCCAGGATCCTCTGCTTCAGTGTCGAGTCGTCCCTCAGCATTCTCTGCTTCAGTGTCTAGTCGTCCCCCAGCATCCTCTGCTTCAGTGTCTAGTCGTCCCCCAGGATCCTCTGCTTCAGTGTCTAGTCGTCCCTCAGCATCCTCTGCTTCAGTGTCTAGTCGTCCCCCAGCATCTTCTGCTTCACTGTCAGCACACACTCATCAGGACCGTCATCCTCATGTCATCACACCTGTGACACTCTCTTCTGTATAACTAGAGTTGTCACGACACCACGGAGAAAAAAACTGCCACAATATTAAGGTTTTTTTTATTTTTATTTAAAGCTAAATATCCCTCATTGTCATGTTCTAGACTTGGTATATTTGACATGCCTTATTTCTGGTATATATATTGTTCAAACATGTCCTGAGCTAGTGCACTTGTTCAAAAGCATAAATGCTGGTTAATACATTAACGTTATTTGATGAACAGATTTAAACACAAACGTGCATCACACGCGAACACAATGCTCACTGGATCGACGTCAAGTCACCTTTATTTATATAGTGCTTTTAACAATACAGAGTGTGTCAAAGCACTTCACAGTATCAAACTGGAGGATAGAGTGTCAGTAATGCATAATAATAAGATTAAACATTCAGTTTTCAGTTAAAGGGGTCGTTCAGGATTTTGGACATCGGACCTCATTTCCAAGTTAGCCTGTGTGTTGTTCATCAGTGGAGACAGTTTTCAACATTTTTCATCCAGTCCTTCCAGTTGCATAGTTCGCCGGTGCTAGGCTAGCGCGAGTCAACGATAACTGCTAGCCTGCCATTAAAACAGTTTTACCCACTCCACAGTTCACCAACAGCAAATCAATCATAACGCCAGACTATCGATGTAAATGACTGTTGAGAGATTAATGTTAGAAATCAAACTACTCTTGCATCTCAATGATCGCATTACATTTACGCACCGGCGAAGGTAGGTAGGAACCGGTAGGTTAAGGGTCAGGTTAGTGAGTACGTGTGTGTGTGAGATGGGTAGGTTTAGGGTCAGGTTAGGTAATGAGTGTGTGTGTGTGTGTGTGTGTGTGATTCAGTTGGGCTTGTCTGCCACTCACGACTCACCTCTTTGTTCTTCTGTTCCTCAGATGAAGCTCGTTCCAAAAAGTGTGGGATCTTGGTGCACTGCCTGGCGGGCATCAGCCGCTCGGTCACCGTCACGGTGGCGTATCTCATGCAGAAGCTCAACCTGTCGCTCAACGACGCCTACGACTTCGTCAAGCGCAAGAAGTCCAACATCTCGCCCAACTTCAACTTCATGGGGCAGCTCCTGGACTTCGAGAGGACGCTGGGCCTCAACAGCCCATGTGACAACCGATCGACCAATGACCAGCTGTTCTTCACCACGCCGACCAATCACAACCTGTTCCAGCTGGACCCGCTGGAGTCCACATGAGCCGGCGGGGACAGTGGGTCGGTGGGGGAGCCACTCGACGGATGAATCTGCCACTCGACGAGTGTTTCTGCCACTCGACGGATGATTATCTCCGGTGTCGGGGAGTTTAGAGCCGAGGTTCGGCACACGGGCCCTCGGAGGCCCTCCGCTCCGGTGGATCTCAGTGCAGCTTTTCTTGCCTTTATGGAACAGACTGTTCTTTTATTGTCCCGGTTTGACACCCGAGCAGAACCTCAGCGCTTCACTCACACAGACTGAAGTGCAAGTGCTCGGCCCTCTGGTCTCAAAGGCTGTCGACGTACCGACTGGGATTTGTGTTCTCCAACCGGAGGGGAATGTATTGGTGATGTTTCTCCAAGCTCAGACCGAAGGGGCATCAGAGGTGCACAATACATTCAGTTTCTATATCTTTGTATATTTCCTCGCAGACGTTGTTCAAAGTCGTGACAGAACCAACACAAACAGACATTGTGAGTCGACATCCCCCTCTTTATTTTCTCTCGCTCTATGTTTGCAATGACCTAATGCGTTTTGCACAGTGGTGAAGCCTTTCACTTCTTGGCACTTAAAGCGGTACTCCAACACACACACACACACACACACACACACACACACACACACACACACACACACACTGAGCGTTCCTGCCAGTCCTAGGCTGCGACGAGGACGACACACACTTAAAGCTCATTGTTCATTAACCCGCACACCACAGATTGGCGTGTGTGTGTGTGTGTGTGTGAGACGCGAGTCTACAAGGCTCTTCACCGTCTGGCCTTGGTGATTCTCATTACAGTATGAATTTATTGTATTAATTTGTGAAGTATGTATTCACTCGATGTATTTGGGCATGCGATCCTCTCGAGGTGCCGAATGTTGAGGCCTGTGTTTGGAGCGAGTCTTGAACGGTGTGTAGCGAAGGCGTTTCTGAGCGCAGGAACGAGCGAACGAACACGAGTGCTCGAGTTAACAGGGTTGCTTTAAGCTGGCCTTATATAACCTTTTTAATTCTTTCCTACTCTGACTGTTCAATACTCTTTGTATCTCACTTTAGAAATCGTTGTATTAAAAAGTTCATTTTTAAAGAAACCAATATGTAGTAGTAATAATAGACGACTAAAGGTCTTTAACGGGTCGGTCGAGGTTATGTTTGTTACTCTGCAATATTACTCAACAACCGCAGTATTTTCTAGAAGAAATGGCCTGGGGTTTTTGACTCTTCTACTTTTGATACTAGCGATCAATAGCTTCGTTAGCTTGAAACGAGCAGCGTTTGGCCCGGGGTTTCACAGGAAGTGACATCACACACCGGCCACTGGGTGCGCGTTTCATCCGATTCGATTTACCCCATAATATACATGTGCTATTTACTGACTCCTGTGGCCTTCTCATATATCTCAATATATATATAGTATTAATCGTGTGCAGATATGCAACAGTCGTCCCGTTAATATATCATGGACGACTCTTTCTCATGCTTGAAACTCTTCTGAAACCCAGTCTCAATAACGGCTCCGGTCTCCTCGGGTCTGAACCTGCTTCTGTATCTCCATGTAAATCTTGATTTCAAGCTGCTTCTGTGGAGGAACGTTTGCATCGAGAGGAATGGCTCGTGTCTGTACAGCGGAGCGAGGCTTCCCGTGAACATGTGCCGGAGCTTCTCAACGGTGAACATGTACCGTTAGCTTCACAACGGTTCTGCGATTCGTGACTGTCGGAGAGGAAGAGAACGACTGATGAGCGAATAAGGAAATGTGTATCTTACCTCACCGAGGAATTTTTCAGGGATTTTTATTTGACAATGCGTCGGCACCGTGTCACAGCTTCAGATGTCAGAGCTGTTTTATATGTGCTGTAAACATTTTTTTAAAAGATACAATCTATATGTGTATAAGACTGGGCTTGGTAACCGGGCAGTTAAATTTTCTGGTTTATGAAGGATATAAAATTGTCCGTATGTATTGTATAGTATATGAAAACCAATACAAGACTTGTTTGTACTGCAAATAAATATTGAATTATTTTTTGGTTATTCAGGCTGGTTTGGTGTATTCATTCGATCCTTCCCATAAAACCCTTATAAAACAGTGAGTAGAGGAGAGCGGGACACAAGCTTTGTGTAAACCTACTTAGGGTTCAGAGTGTTTATTATATTCCCACATGTCTAGTACAGTTATGTGGTTTTGTTTCATTAATACATTGTACACTTTTTTTCCCTTGATTTGCCCTGAAAGAATGAAATGTGACAACATGCCCCATAGGTGGAGAACATTATAACATGACCATATGACAGATTAAAATGTTATCTGATCTAACCAAAAAATATACTAGACAAATTAAAATATTTTCTCAGTAAAAGACAATTATGAACTTTTCATATAAAAAAAAATAAAATTATCAATAAAAAATAAACAGATTTTTGAGTTAGACCGGAAAACACAGCTATACAGTACAGAATATACAGTACAGCTATACGTAATTATAGGGCCAAGCAATAATACAAATTAAAAAAACATCTCGAGATTAAAGTCATTATAATGCGAGATTAAACTCATTCAATTTTGAGAAAAAAAAGTCAAAATACAATCTTGAGAATAAAGTCATTGTGTTTCGAGAAAAAAAAGTTACATTTCGAGAATAAAGTCGTTGTGTTTCGAGAAAAAACTCGTTAAATTTTGAGAAAAAAAGTCGAAATACAATCTTGAGAATAAACTCATTAAATATAGAGAATAAAGTCGTTGTGTTTCGAGAAAAAACTCGTTAAATTTTGGAAAAAAAAAGTCGAAATACAATCTTGAGAATAAACTCATTAAATATAGAGAATAAAGTCGTTGTGTTTCGAGAAAAAAATCGTTAAATTTTGAGAAAAAAAAGTCGAAATAAAATCTTGAGAATAAACTCATTAAATATAGAGAATAAAGTCGTTGTGTTTCGAGAAAAAACTCGTTAAATTTTGAGAAAAAAAGTCGAAATACAATCTTGAGAATAAACTCATTAAATATAGAGAATAAAGTCGTTGTGTTTCGAGAAAAAACTCGTAAAATTTTGGGGAAAAAAAGTCGAAATACAATCTTGAGAATAAACTCATTAAATATAGAGAATAAAGTCGTTGTGTTTCGAGAAAAAAATCGTTAAATTTTGAGAAAAAAAAGTCGAAATAAAATCTTGAGAATAAACTCATTAAATATAGAGAATAAAGTCGTTGTGTTTCGAGAAAAAACCCGTTAAATTTCGAGAAAAAAAGTCGAAATACAATCTTGAGAATAAACATTAAATATAGAGAATAAAGACGTGTTTCGAGAAAAAAAAAACGTTACATTTCGAGAATAAAGTCGTTGTGTTTCGAGAAAAAACCCGTTAAATTTCGAGAAAAAAAAGTCGAAATACAATCTTGAGAATAAACTCATTAAATATAGAGAATAAAGACGTGTTTCGAGAAAAAAAAAACGTTACATTTCGAGAATAAAGTCGTTGTGTTTTGAGAAAAAAACGTTAAATTTCGAGAATAAAGTCGTTGTGTTTCGAGAAAAAACCCGTTAAATTTCGAGGAAAAAAAAGTCGAAATACAATCTTGAGAATAAACTCATTAAATATAGAGAATAAAGTCGTTGTGTTTCGAGAAAAAAATCGTTAAATTTTGAGAAAAAAAAGTCGAAATAAAATCTTGAGAATAAACTCATTAAATATAGAGAATAAAGTCGTTGTGTTTCGAGAAAAAAATCGTTAAATTTTGAGAAAAAAAAGTCGAAATAAAATCTTGAGAATAAACTCATTAAATATAGAGAATAAAGTCGTTGTGTTTCGAGAAAAAACCCGTTAAATTTCGAGAAAAAAAGTCGAAATACAATCTTGAGAATAAACATTAAATATAGAGAATAAAGACGTGTTTCGAGAAAAAAAAAACGTTACATTTCGAGAATAAAGTCGTTGTGTTTCGAGAAAAAACCCGTTAAATTTCGAGAAAAAAAAGTCGAAATACAATCTTGAGAATAAACTCATTAAATATAGAGAATAAAGACGTGTTTCGAGAAAAAAAAACGTTACATTTCGAGAATAAAGTCGTTGTGTTTTGAGAAAAAAACGTTAAATTTCGAGAATAAAGTCGTTGTGTTTCGAGAAAAAACCCGTTAAATTTCGAGGAAAAAAAAGTCGAAATACAATCTTGAGAATAAACTCATTAAATATAGAGAATAAAGACGTGTTTCGAGAAAAAACCCGTTTACAATTTTATTTATAGTCAAAAAGTACTTCTTTACTTCATTCTATTTTCCCTTGCTATTACCAAACCAATTGAATTGCGCTCATGCCCAGTTTAATTTAAATGTCATTTATTCTGCCAATAAGATTCGTTTTCACATTCCATGAAATTGGGAAGACATATTCATTGGTCCTTTGGAAGTGACTTCATACATCTATAGAGAGCCTAAGTCCCTCCCCTTCCGGTGGACCACCATGGGACCTTATGTCGGAAAAATATTGTATGGTAGTCAATGGCGAGAGACAACAAATATTTTGATCTCGTTTGAATTGTGCCCTGAATTACACATATGATGTTTGTCAATTAAAAAGATACATTTTAAAGTCAAGAAAGTCGCAGTTTGATGTAAAACTGTTGAGGTATAAGACTGTGAAAATACATAATTACAAAGACTACAAACCCAAAAGGCGCACATGTGACGTCATACCTTTTCTCTCAATGAATGAAGCTAACTTTACTGAAGCTTACGTCTGTCATTTTTTCTATAGTCTTACGTTATAATCATAACGTTACGCCGTCATGCCTGAGTGTTTTGTACCAGACTGCACACATACGAGCAACGGATGGTGACGTACATAGTGCGAGACGAGAGATGTAATTCATTGAGCGATTTTCACTTCTGTTTTATGACAAACTGCGGCTTTCTTGACTTTCATAATTATCTTTTAAATTGACAAACATCATGTGTAATTCAGGGCACAGTTCAGACGGAATAAAAATATAAGTTGTCTCTCGCCATTGACTACCATACATATTTTTTTCGAAATAAGGTCCCATGAGCCGGAAGCGGAGGGGAGGGACTTAGGCTCTCAATGCAGAGCACCTTGACCTGGAAATTAGAGAAATTATAACAGTCAATCAGTGGAAGAAAATGGAGGAAGAACGTGATTCAGCTGCGAACCCGTGGCCGTACCTTAGCGAATTCTATTATTTTAGTGGTAAAAGTATGTTTAGTGGATTGTTTAAAGCATGTTGCATACTGGCATTAGATAGTAGTCTTATAGTTTGATAATTAAATACAATTAAATACAAACAGTTCTAAAGCAGGATAAAACCTTGTATGTGGTTCATTGACTTCATGTTTTTAGAGATTAAAAGCTTAAACAAGAATCTCTAGTTTCATTCTTGCTTTTACTTTTACTTCTTTAATACTCAAGTACAATTTTAATGTGGTACTTTTTTACTTTTACTCAAGTACGATTCTGGCCAGATACTTTTACTTTTAATTGAGTAAAATTTTCCCTCAATACTTGTACTTTCACTTGAGTAACATTTTTGAGTACTTTTTACACCTCTGGTGTTCAGTGAAATCTTCCAAAGATTTCTGAATTTTGGCCATTTGTTTTTGTCTATATAGTGTTGATCTCCTGTAGATGTTGGTTATGTGTTTGTCTATATAGTGTTGATCTCCTGTAGATGTTGGTTATGTGTTTGTCTATATAGTGTTGATCTCCTGTAGATGTTGGTTATGTGTTTGTCTATATAGTGTTGATCTCCTGTAGATGTTGGTTATGTGTTTGTCTATAGTGTTGATCTCCTGTAGATGTTGGTTATGTGTTTGTCTATATAGTGTTGATCTCCTGTAGATGTTGGTTATGTATTTGTCTATATAGTGTTGATCTCCTGTAGATGTTGGTTATGTGTTTGTCTATATAGTGTTGATCTCCCATATATGTTGGTTATGTGTTTGTCTATAGTGTTGATCTCCTGTAGATGTTGGTTATGTGTTTGTCTATAGTGTTGATCTCCTGTAGATGTTGGTTATGTGTTAGTCTATATAGTGTTGATCTCCTGTAGATGTTGGTTATGTGTTTGTCTATATAGTGTTGATCTCCTGTAGATGTTGGTTATGTTTTTGTCTATAGTGTTGATCTCCTGTAGATGGTGGTTATGTGTTTGTCTATATAGTGTTGATCTCCTGTAGATGTTGGTTATGTGTTTGTCTATATAGTGTTGATCTCCTGTAGATGTTGGTCTGGTTCTTCACTTCCTCCTCTCACACCTGAGGTTCATGATGACACCACATCCGATTACTGAGACGACCACGGCTCGCTTCCTCTTCATAACCCGAGTCATGTTTGTTCATACAGCGCTGTATGCCGTACAGATGTGGCTCTACTTAACAAACAGGAGAAACATCATCAGTGTTGCCTAATTCTTCAACAGGGATTTCAGTTTTAATTACAACTACAGTAAAAAGAAGCTCTGCAGAACATGATCTACTCAGTGACCTCGTTCGACAGCATCAAGTACAGCTAAATCGATATTGATGATGTCATTGATGTCAGGCCACAGCACACGTCCTGTTTTATTTATTTTTTCAAAGTGCAAAATTTGACTTGTTTCAAAGGTTAGAGGTCACATTCTGGCAGGTGTTGCTTGTGGTTCAATAAAGCCATCAAACATCATTTCAGTTAAACCCTTTTTATTAAATTGGACTCTAATGTTGTATATTTGAGGTTACTGTACGTCAAAAACACTTTAAAGTGCGATAAACTGAATGTCCAAGTGAAGCTGGTTTCGAGTGTGTTGGTGTGAATATCTCACTTTCTGCTGAAATGTCATTTATTTTAATGTGTGTGTATCGTATTCAGCAAAGTTGGGTTTTTATGACCATTTGAAACAACTTCTTGACCATTGTGATCTGAAAAAGAAAGATTTTAATATTAATTGGAATGAAAGGAAGGAAACTTTTACACAACTGACAGAACAACCGACTATAATAACCCTCGTTCTACAACTAGAATAGATCTATTGGTTATAAATAAACATGAAAGAATTTTAAATCATTACATGTTTTGACAGGGCTGTCTGATCATAATATTATTTTCTTTTCAAGAAATCTTACAAAATAACGCTTATTAATTATCATTTAAAACTACTTATTATGATATAGTCCCTAAAAATCTAGGAATAGCCCTGAAAGAGACTGATTGAAGTCATTTTAAGGACATAAAGAGAAGATGCGATTATTATTTGGGATCAATTAAAGAAGTGTTGAGTTGTTCACTTAGGGGACGGTTTACAAAAAGAAAAGGGAATACTTTGCCCTGGGTTAACAATGAATGCAGGAAACTGAAGGATAGAGAACAGCTCCTCAGAAAATATCATGCTAGATGAGTGAATTAACAAGGAGCAGGTGTGCACGATAGGTTGCTATGGTAACAGGCACTCGCTAGGAAACTAGGTCAACGGAGGAACACAGGAACTGGGAACACATAAAACTCAACAGAACATAAACCTGACAGTATGCGTACTGGTCGGCTTACTGGTTTACTGACGGTGAGTTAACCACAGGTTGTGCACATGTTGGTGCTGAATTATCATTTTATAGTCAAAACTCTTCTCATACGTAAAAGAGTTTGTTTCCTTCCAGAAATACAGGTTGAGTTTGCGAGCGCTCGAGGGATCAGTTCATCTTCAGTCTTTGTGTCCTCAGGGAAATAACTCATTTTTATGGTTTTATTGTTGTGCTGATGAAACACAAATCTACATTATGCCAGCGCTGCCTTTTCACTCGCAGATAAATGAAGTTGGGGCTTGTGTTTATTTGTCTAATCTATACAGACTTGCTGCGAGTCCAGTGAGAGACGAACACCTTCACACGTTTCATTCACAGCACACTAATAGACCAAAGGAAAGCAGTGCTAATTAAAGCTAAATGCATATATAAAACATGATTCATGTAGAGTGCAAAAATAACTACTCAACGAGACTTGCTCTCTATAATACTGTAAATCTGAAGCTGTGCAGCAAGAACACACGGGTTAATTAACCGTTTATGAGTCCGACTCATTTACTTGTCATAAACCGAGACTCTGCTCCTGATAACCTCAAACTCTCTCGTTCCTCACAGTTCCTCACGGCTCATCTCTACAGAAGCAGAACACAGCGGATCCCACGCAAACACAGCGAGCTGGAATTAGGCCAGATTCAGGATTCTGGAGCCTTTATTCTCTCTCTGAGTCACTGCATGAGAACCAGCTTTATGTGGGATCTGATGCTGACACTAGAGATGGGATTCGTGATACTGAATTATTTGTCATTGGATTTGGATAAGAGTGTTACAAAGTAGCACAATGTGAGCATCAGGAAATGAATCATTCGGTTGTTGGCCAGATAACGTCTCTGATGAAGACTTCATGATGCTTTCAGCGGCTCATCAGAGTATACATGAATATTACACAATGTGTGAAAACAAAGATAACTCGGCTAACAGATTTTGTATACTGTAAACACACATATACACTATATTGCCAAAAGTTTTGGGACGTCTGCATGTACATGCACATGAACTTTAATGACACCACGTTCTTAATCCGTAGGGTTTAATATGGAGTTGCTCCACCCTTTACAGCTATAACAGCTTCAGCTCTTCTGGGAAGGCTTTCCTCAAGGTTTAGGAGTGTTTATGGGAATGTTTGACCATTCTTCTAGAAGCGCATTAGTGAGGTCCGGCTCTGATGTTGGACGAGAAGCTCTCAGTCTCGCTCTAGTTCATCCCAAAGCTGTTCTATGGGGTTGAGCTCAGGACTCTATGCAGGAGTCCAGTTCCTCCACACCAAACTCCTCATCCATGTGTTTATGGTCCTGCTCTGTGCACTGGAGCGCAGTCATGCTGGAACTGGAACATCCCCAAACTCTTCCCACAAAGTTGGGAGAATGAAACTGTCTAAAATATCTTGGTTTGCTGAAGCATTAAGAGTTCCTTTCACTGGAACTAAGAACCCAACCCCTGAAGAACAACCCCACACCACCATGGAATATTTAGTAGTGAGGAAATTTCACGAATGGACTTATTGCACAGGTTGAGTTCACTGAGCGACCCATTCTTTCACAGATGTGTGTAGAAGCGTCTGCATGTCCAGTGCTTGATTTATACACCCTGTGGCCATGGAAGTGTGGAACTCCTGAATTCAGTGATTTGGAGGGGTGTCCCAATACTTTTGGCAATATAGTGTGTGTATATATAATAAGATGCACAGGTCACAACAGGCCTTTTCTTTACTATACTAATGCTTTGATTTGAATCGGTCAGCATGTTACTGATCCTCACGCAGTCTTCATCCAGCTGGCATCTCATAAGAGGACTGGATGACACTGATTAAAGTGTCCATGTAAACGGCACACAGCCCTGGTTGTGCTTCTGAGACACTATTAATATCCCAGCACATCTCCAGCTCCACGCACCAGTAAGACATGTGTTGGCAGGTGTTAATTGGCCAGATTTAGAGCGATGTACTGACGAACGCTTCCACTGACGACCCAGACCTCACGTCAAAGCTGTGAAGAGTCTCGAGATTGAAGATGACATGCACTGGCAGACACAGCGTGTTCGACTGGGACACCAGTGTGGGAATCACCTAGCGTGAGATGCTTGATAATGTCTGGCGGTGTTGGAACTTTAATGGGTTAACAAAAGCAGAATGCTAACGAGCGGTCATATACAAGTGGCATATTGCCGTTTATCTTCATCAAACTCCTTTGGATAAGTGCGTCTGCTGAAGAATAAATTGATTAATTCCATGCAATAGTGTCTTTTAGGGTTGCAACCTTGCCATGATTTCTCCCACGCCTCCCAAATTGTCTTAGCTGAAACGTCCGGGGAAATGTTTGTGGAAATAAAAAAATTTAATAACCGCATAAAATCATGATCATTGAGCAGCAAGAAGTTTAAACGCCAATGAGAGCGAGACGATGAAAGGCCTGGTAAAGCCAGGTCGAATGCAACATCTGATCTGAAATAACAATAGTGTCATAAATACATGAACCAATGGAAGCAATTTATTATCAATCAGAGAACAGTGAATGCTGAAAGAACTAAAGAAGGTTTGTGTTAGAATTAAAAAAGCGGTGAACATCAAAAACAACATATTTCTCCATAAATATCTGATTAATCCTGCATGATTTGGACAGTGCACAGGGTCTAGATGAGGAACGGTCCAGAACCGCAGTTCAGATCCACACAGAATTAGTTGGTTGAAATGCAAATCAGGAAAACAAAACTTTTTAGAAAAAAAGCCTCATCATCCCAATTAGGGCCATGTATATTAACCAAAATCAGGTGAGCTCCATTGATGTGTCCTCTAAGGAGAATAAAGCGGCCATCAGGGTCCGAGATGAGCTCAACCCTAACCGTCGAGACCAGCCCTGTCTAATGCTCGGATGATCCGCAGGCCCGAGGTGTGTCTCCTGAATAAAGGCGATGCTAGTATTCAAATGTTTTCAAATAATTAAGAACTTTATTTCGCTTCACTGGAGAAATCAGTCCCTAAACGTTCCAACTGGTGAACTTCAGCACCGCGAGGAGCCACTTGTTACTCTGAACATGTCCAGTGTCACGATCTGGGTTTAGTTTCGTTTTCGTGGACTTTTACTTTGCGTTCATCAGTCGCCTGTTTTCCTTTGTTCCAGTTTCCCACTCCTCATTTGTAACTATGGTTTCTCATTAACGAGTCACACCTGTTCATCATTTAAGCTCAATCACCCTGGGTATTTATCTTCCTCCTTTTCATTCAGTTGTTGTCTGGTGTTGTTTGTGTGGATTCTCTGTTATGTTACCTTTGGATTACTTGAGTTTGTTTTATTAAAGAACCCGGCCTACAGCACAGCTTGCTTGTAGCATATGAGGACATAGAATGTGGCGTAATGATATAACACAAATCGACAAAGGTAGAAGCGGAAAAAGAAAAAACAAACAAACCAGTCATGAGTCTGAACAGCCCAGGCTGGCCCTAAAATAATGGGGGAAAAAGAAGGCCAGAAATAATCCAGACTGCTCATAGTAGAACAGTAGAAGAGGAACCTCTTCATCGTTCCTAGAACTATTGGCGGAAGTTCCCCGGATTTTGGCGTGTTCGCACCGCAGGAACTAGGAACCATTTTAGTTCTAGGAACTCCTTTTGGAGGAACTACTTTACTCCTACTTCAGAGTCAGTCTAAACCAGCGCTATAGGAACTACAGTGACGTTAGTGTTCTCTGATTGGCCGAACACACGCGAAACACCAGCACCCGCCATTATTAAAAAAGCTTTGTAAACACAGGTTATAGCTTATATATTTACTCCAGAAACTAACTCTACGAAAATGGGAAACAGTGATAGATGGACTGCTTAACCTTTACACTGAGGAGAAAATCCAACACAGCTTTGAGGAGATCAAGAGAAACATGATTATGTATTTCAGCTCAGCAACACTGAACTTCAACCACACAGAAAACGCTAATAACTTTTCATATACTTTTCATATTCTATCTGATGATGTATTAGACAGGACTGTTGGACAGATCGTAAACTAATGAACAGGAGAATGTGAGCACTGTTTGTTTGCTCAGTCGTTCTCAGCGCCGTCTAAATAAAAGCCACAACAACAAGCGTGTCTTACGTCACTTCAGAGTTCCTACTGGCGGTGCGAATGCAACCAGGAAAACATTACAAGGGGAACCATTAGTTCTCGGAGAACCATCCTGGGGGATAGTTCCTATAACTGAGTTCCTAGAACTATCCGGAGCAGAAGTCTATGAGTCCAAGCTCTGGATGAAGTCGTTCTGCTGTACACACACACACACACACACACACACACACACACACACACACACACACACACACACACACACACACACACACACACACACAGTGACTGCTGTACACACACACACACACACACACACACACACACACACAGTGACTGCTGTACACACACACACACACACACACACACACAGTGACTGCTGTACACACACATACACACACACACACACACACACACACACACACAGTGACTGCTGTACACACACACACACACAGTGACTGCTGTACACACACACACACACACACACAGTGACTGCTGTACACACACACACACACACACAGTGACTGCTGTACACACACACACACACAGTGACTGCTGTACACACACACACACACACACACACACACACAGTGACTGCTGTACACACACACACACACACACACACACACACACACACACACACACAGTGACTGCTGTACACACACACACACAGTGACTGCTGTAGACACACACAGGTTTTAATGCCTCTCTAGTGTCCGTTTCATCTGTAAACCGCAGTGAATTGTATGTAAAGGTAATATCTGCACAAGTGTTAGTGAAGGCATGTTCCTGCGTGCTGAAGGGGGTCACAGACGTCCAGTGGAGAAAAAAGCAGAATCCTGTCAGCACTCGAACACACTCCAACACACTCCACGTTACACAACATGTGTGGGCGGCTGAAGTAGCTGCTCTTTTCACCATCATTCATCATCTTTTCATTTTTTCATCCTGCTCATCCGGTTGTTTTCTGTGTCGAAGAATAAGACAGAATTCTCATAAGACACGAATGAACAGTTTTATGCTCGTTTTAAACGCATATTTCTGTGTTGCTAGAAATTTCTGACTGAGCCACGAGAAACCAGATTCAGATGTCCAGATGTGTGATCTGGATCTGCACTGCTAACTCGACCTAAACCAGGTCACACACGGCTTGAGATTGTGGTTATGAAACGTAATGTGACCTGTCGAAGTCATCACAAGTCTGGTGTTAAAGCTTTGCTATGAGGTTCTGCCGTTTACAGATGAGGAAAGTTAGAGTTAGCTCTCCCTGGTTATATAAAGCTGGCATGATAACTACGCCCTGCAGGAACAACACAAGCTGAGGTGTGTGTTCAGTGGAACAACACAAGGTGAGGTGTGTGTTCGGTGGAACAACACAAGGTGAGGTGTGTGTTCGGTGGAACAACACAAGGTGAGGTGTGTGTTGAGTGGAACAACACAAGGTGAGGTGTGTGTTGAGTGGAACACGGTGAGGTGTGTGTTGAGTGGAACAACACAAGGTGAGGTGTGTGTTCAGTGGAACACGGTGAGGTGTGTGTTGAGTGGAACAACACAAGGTGAGGTGTGTGTTCAGTGGAACACGGTGAGGTGTGTGTTGAGTGGAACAACACAAGGTGAGGTGTGTGTTGAGTGGAACACGGTGAGGTGTGTGTTGAGTGGAACAACACAAGGTGAGGTGTGTGTTCAGTGGAACACGGTGAGGTGTGTGTTGAGTGGAACAACACAAGGGTGAGGTGTGTGTTCAGTGGAACAACACAAGGTGAGGTGTGTGTTCAGGTGTGTGTTGAGTGGAACAACACAAGGTGAGGTGTGTGTTGAGTGGAACAACACAAGGTGAGGTGTGTGTTTGGTGGAACACGGTGAGGTGTGTGTTGAGTGGAACAACAAAAGGTGAGGTGTGTGTTGAGTGGAACAACAAAAGGTGAGGTGTGTGTTGAGTGGAACAACACAAGGTGAGGTGTGTGTTCGGTGGAACACGGTGAGGTGTGTGTTGAGTGGAACAACACAAGGTGAGGTGTGTGTGTTCAGTGGAACACGGTGAGGTGTGTGTTGAGTGGAACAACACAAGGTGAGGTGTGTGTGTTCAGTGGAACACGGTGAGGTGTGTGTGTTCAGTGGAACACGGTGAGGTGTGTATTGAGTGGAACAACACAAGGTGAAGTGTGTGTTCAGTGGAACACGGTGAGGTGTGTGTTGAGTGGAACAACACAAGGTGAGGTGTGTGTGTTCAGTGGAACACGGTGAGGTGTGTGTTGAGTGGAACAACACAAGGTGAGGTGTGTGTGTTCAGTGGAACACGGTGAGGTGTGTGTTGAGTGGAACAACACAAGGTGAGGTGTGTGTTGAGTGGAACAACACACGGTGAGGTGTGTGTGTTCAGTGGAACACGGTGAGGTGTGTGTGTTCAGTGGAACACGGTGAGGTGTGTGTTGAGTGGAACAACACAAGGTGAGGTGTGTGTTCAGTGGAACAACACAAGGTGAGGTGTGTGTTGAGTGGAACAACACAAGGTGAGGTGTGTGTTGAGTGGAACAACACAAGGTGAGGTGTGTGTTCAGTGGAACAACACAAGGTGAGGTGTGTGTTCAGTGGAACACGGTGAGGTGTGTGTTGAGTGGAACAACACAAGGTGAGGTGTGTGTTCAGTGGAACACGGTGAGGTGTGTGTTGAGTGGAACAACACAAGGTGAGGTGTGTGTTGAGTGGAACACGGTGAGGTGTGTGTTGAGTGGAACAACACAAGGTGAGGTGTGTGTTCAGGTGTGTGTTCAGTGGAACAACACAAGGTGAGGTGTGTGTTCGGTGGAACAACACAAGGTGAGGTGTGTGTTGAGTGGAACAACACAAGGTGAGGTGTGTGTTCAGGTGTGTGTTGAGTGGAACAACACAAGGTGAGGTGTGTGTTCGGTGGAACAACACAAGGTGAGGTGTGTGTTGAGTGGAACAACACAAGGTGAGGTGTGTGTTCGGTGGAACAACACAAGGTGAGGTGTGTGTTGAGTGGAACAACACAAGGTGAGGTGTGTGTTCAGGTGTGTGTTCAGTGGAACAACACAAGGTGAGGTGTGTGTTCGGTGGAACAACACATGGTGAGGTGTGTGTTGAGTGGAACAACACAAGGTGAGGTGTGTGTTCAGGTGTGTGTTCAGTGGAACAACACAAGGTGAGGTGTGTGTTCGGTGGAACAACACAAGGTGAGGTGTGTGTTCGGTGGAACAACACAAGGTGAGGTGTGTGTTCAGGTGTGTGTTCAGTGGAACAACACACGGTGAGGTGTGTGTTCAGGTGTGTGTTCAGTGGAACAACACACGGTGAGGTGTGTGTTCAGGTGTGTGTTCAGTGGAACAACACACGGTGAGGTGTGTGTTCAGGTGTGTGTTCAGTGGAACAACACAAGGTGAGGTGTGTGTTCAGTGGAACAACACACGGTGAGGTGTGTGTTGAGTGGAACAACACAAGGTGAGGTGTGTGTTCGGTGGAACAACACAAGGTGAGGTGTGTGTTCGGTGGAACAACACAAGGTGAGGTGTGTGTTCGGTGGAACAACACAAGGTGAGGTGTGTGTTCAGTGGAACAACACAAGGTGAGGTGTGTGTTCAGTGGAACAACACACGGTGAGGTGTGTGTTAAGGTGTGTGTTCAGTGGAACAACACACGGTGAGGTGTGTGTTCAGGTGTGTGTTCAGTGGAACAACACACGGTGAGGTGTGTGTTCAGGTGTGTGTTCAGTGGAACAACACAAGGTGAGGTGTGTGTTCAGTGGAACAACACACGGTGAAGTGTGTGTTCAGTAGAACAACACAAGGTGAGGTGTGTGTTCGGTGGAACAACACAAGGTGAGGTGTGTGTTCAGTGGAACAACACACGGTGAGGTGTGTGTTCAGGTGTGTGTTCAGTGGAACAACACAAGGTGAGGTGTGTGTTCGGTGGAACAACACACGGTGAGGTGTGTGTTCGGTGGAACTACACAAGGTGAGGTGTGTGTTCGGTGGAACTACACAAGGTGAGGTGTGTGTTCTGGTGTGTGTTCAGTGGAACAACACACGGTGAGGTGTGTGTTCGGTGGAACTACACGAGGTGAGGTGTGTGTTCGGTGGATCCCGTGATGGCACAACAGACACACACCTGTGAACATTAGGACAAATATAAGTTCTATCCTCCAAAGTTAATACATGATCATAGTTCTCAGTTAATAATATGGCTGGCGTGAGTGTGAGGTTAGTCTAGGCCAAACTACACACCAGTATATTTTCAGAAAACAAGATTTAAATTATTATAATTTTTTGCTTCTCCAGTAAATGTATCTTGATTTAAGAATGTTTAGATGATTATGTTTTGCAGTGTTGTGTCACAGTTGGTTAGATTGTTTTCTCATGTGAGAGCCGAGCTATATTGGTTTAACATGGATCACAAAATGTCAAACTGGCTGTAAGATAGTCTTTGAAACACACACACACACACTTAAAATCAAGTTTAATCATAATCATAATACCTGACAATAAGTAATCTGCTAACACACTATAGAGGCTGGATGAAGCCCCGCCCATTCTGTTTATTTTCCTCAGTCTCCCATCTCTGCTGGTCTCCGGCTGCTCCTCGACCCTCCACCCCTTCGGCTGCACCAGGCTCCTCCTTCCCTACTGCTTCCCCTCCATCCTCACTCCCTCTGTCATCGGTCTGCCGATCCCTGTCTCCGCCTCAGTCCCGTGAGCCACCGGCTCCACCTTGGTTCCGTCTGGATCTTCCACCAAAGCTCCACCCTGCCTCCTCCTGCTGTCGGTTCCACCATGGAATCTCCCTCTCCTGGCTCCTCCTGCTGTCGGTTCCACCATGGGATCTCCCTCTCCTGGCTCCTCCTGCTGCCGGTTCCACCATGGGATCTCCCCCTCCTAGCTCCTTCTGCTGTCGGTTCCAGCATGGGATCTCCCTCTACCAGCTCCTCCGGCTCCACCAGCTCCTACGGCTCCTCCTGATGTCGGTTCCACCATGGGATCTCCCCCTCCCGGCTCCTTCTGCTGTCGGTTTCACCATGGGATCTCCCTCTACCAGCTCCTCCGGCTCCACCAGCTCCTACGGCTCCTCCTGATGTCGGTTCCACCATGGGATCTCCCTCTACCAGCTCCTCCGGCTCCACCAGCTCCTACGGCTCCTCCTGATGTCGGTTCCACCATGGGATCTCCCCCTCCCGGCTCTTTCTGCTGTCGGTTCCACCATGGGATCTCCCTCTACCAGCTCCTCCGGCTCCACCAGCTCCTACGGCTCCTCCTGATGTCGGTTCCACCATGGGATCTCCCTCTACCAGCTCCTCCGGCTCCACCAGCTCCTACGGCTCCTCCTGATGTTGGTTCCACCATGGGATCTCCCCCTCCCGGCTCCTTCTGCTGTCGGTTCCACCATGGGATCTCCCTCTACCAGCTCCTCCGGCTCCACCAGCTCCTACGGCTCCTCCTGTTGTTGGTTCCACCATGGGATCTCCCTCTACCAGCTCCTCCGGCCCCACCAGCTCCTACGGCTCCTCCTGATGTCGGTTCCACCATGGGATCTCCCTCTCCCGGCTCCTCCTGCTCCACCAGCTCCTACGGCTCCTCCTGATGTCGGTTCCCCCATGGGATCTCCCTCTTCCGGCTCCTCCTGCTGGCGGTTCCACCATGGGATCTCCCTCTCCCGGCTCCTCCTGCTGTCGGTTCCACCATGGGATCTCCCGGCTCCTCCTGCTGCAGGTTCCACCATGGGATCTCCCTCTCCCGGCTCATCCTGCTGTCGGTTCCACCATGGGATCTCTCTCTACCAGCTCTTCCTGCTGTCGGTTCCACCATGGGATCTCCCTCTCCCGGCTCTTCCTGCTGTCGGTTCCACCATGGGATCTCCCTCTCCCGACTCCTCCTGCTGCCGGTTCCACCATGGGATCTCCCTCTCCCGGCTCCTCCTGCTGTCGGTTCCACCATGGGATCTCTCTCTACCAGCTCTTCCTGCTGTCGGTTCAGCCGCGAGGAAGCGCTTTCCGGAAGCGGTGATTATTATCACGGTGAGGGATATTCTGTTCTGTTTCCTTTAGTTCCTGTTTCCCTGCTCAGTTTAGTTTTATTTCCTGGCTTACTGATTGTTTCCTTGTTTGTTTCTATGGTAACTTACTGTTTTAATTTGCACCTGTCTTTCATTATGTTTGCCTTGTATGTATACTCTGTTATGTTAAGTTCCTTGTAGGTTCTCATTTATGATTAATGTAGTCAGTGTTTCTCATTTGTTGATACTGTGATCCCCTGAGTATTTTTCCATCATAAATAAAGACTTTACATTTCTATCATCATCTTTGTTCGTGCTGACTTCACAAAACAGTTATATGTACTGACTGGTTTAATTAATTAGATAAAATAAAAATAAAAACATTTTAAGCTTTGAAAAGTCAAAGTATAAATTTCACATATGTACATTTTGACAAGTCTTTGTTTCAAACATGGTTATGCCTGGCATTGTTACTGTTGAGTATCAAATCTCTTTCAGTCTGATCAAGCGCTTAGAGTCGGCTTTTTCTGTTTATTCTGCTCTCACCTGATTTAATGAACAATATCTTAATTTTAGAGAATCATCACAGCACAGACATTACCCAGAGTATTATATTACCTTATGTTTTTCAGATTTAGTAGATGACCATCTGCATATAACGTAACTTCTCTTATACCACAGACACTCACACAAACTCATGTTCACATGCAGCCTGTGGGGTATCATCAGGTTTACAGTGCAGGCCTGAGGGATTGTGGGAATGTTCAGGGCAGATAGGTCAGTGTACAGATCTAACTATAGGGACTCTGTTGACACAGTTCAATGCTGTTGTCTTGGTCAGTGCAGTAATAACCCTCACTTACATATAATAACCCAGACTGAGGCCTTGTGAAACACGCGCTACTGTGAAAGTAAGCTGATAATCATACAGTTGACAGTAGCCATTGACTTCCATCATAGGAAAATAAATTAAATGGAAGTCAATGGCAACTGTCCACTGTTTGATCACCAACATCAAAATCTTCTTTTGTGTTCAACAGAAGAAAGAAACTATTCCAATCCGACTGGTCTCAGACAGACTCTGAACATGTCAATACTGAACCGCTTTCCTGAAGGTCAGCTTGAGTAGCTGTGATGATCAGAGTCTATTTATGGTGAGCTCATGTTTGCCTATTATTACACATTTACCATTGATCAATGAAGAGTGCTTGTGGTGATGTCACAGATGATCAGATCATTGGCTCTGTTCCTAATGGACACATATTTATAACTGTGGCATGATATATACTGTCAAGCCCTAATGCCAGCGCAAGTACATGCTCCTATTAAAGCAGACATATCAAACATTCAGAAATTCAGATGTGTGTAGAAGTACATAATGTATAATAAAATACTATGTTTTTCTACTTTTCTACTGTCTTTTCATTTTCGACTTAACTCGAGTATAAATATTTTTGTTGACTTATTTTGACTTTAAAACATTTTGAAAAATATTTATATGAAATTGTATAGATGACATGCAGCATGCTGACATCGCCCATTTCAAAATATAATATATATCAAGAGTTATACTGACATATATTATTATCACATACATACATCCTCTGCATAATTTTCTTTTCTGTTTTAAATTTTCCTCAATGACCCTGTGCTGATTTGAAACTAAACACATGTTGTGCACATACACTGGATGGAGAAATATGTTAAACAGAGACACCAAACAACAGATAGCAGAACTTTAATGAAACACATCCATTGCCTTTGCATATTCTTGGCTTTGTAGTGCAAACACATGTGAGAGAGACTCATCTAACCCAAACTCAGCAGTGACAGTGGGCTCCGATTAGCTCTCATTAGCCCTCATTAGCCCCGTTTAGCCTCCCAAATGGCAGAGAGAAAGTGGGAATGATCTCATGTCTGAATATCAGAGACTGGATTAATGGCCATTATAGTGATTACATTTCTCTGCCACTCCGGCCATCACAGCTCTCCAGCGGGACAGCAGAGAGTTATACTGTAGATGGATAGCTGGAAGGAGGGATGGATGAGGGAAGGATGGATGGATGGATGGATGGATGGATGGATGGATGAATGGATGGATGGATGGATGGATGATGAATGGATGAATGGATGGATGGATGGATGAATGGATGGATGGATGGATGGATGGATGGATGGATGGATGGATGATGGATGGATGGATGGATGGATGGATGGATGATGGATGGATGATGAATGGATGGATGGATGGATGGATGATGGATGATGGATGATGGATGGATGGATGGATGGATGATGAACGGATGGATGGATGATGAATGGATGGATGGATGGATGAATGGATGGATAGATGGATGGATGGATGGATGGATGGATGGATGGATGGATGGATGGATGGAAGGATGGATGATGAATGGATGGATGGATGGATGGATGGATGGATGAATGGATGAATGGATGGATGGATGGATGGATGATGAATGGATGGATGGATGGATGGAAGGATGGATGGATGGATGGATGATGAATGGTTGAATGGATGGATGGATGGATGAATGGATGGATGGATGGATGGATGATGAATGGATGAATGGATGTATGGATGATGAATGGATGAATGGATGGATGGATGGATGATGAATAGATGGATGGATGGATGGAAGGATGGATGGATGGATGATGAATGGATGGATGAATGGATGAATGGATGGGTGGATGGATGGATGAATGGATGAATGGATGAATGGATGAATGGAGTGCTTCAGTTTATTGGTGTTCAGCTCTTTCAGCTCTGGCAATCTTCCTCAAACTGATTTCTGAAAACACAATTCATCAATATCTTTCGGTGTTATTTTTTCTTGTCATATTTTTAACAAATTATGTTTTATTAACAAAGTTTGGGAGGAGCATGCATCCTTCCTCCCTCTCCTCTCTCCTAACTCCTCCTATCCCAGCCTGGGAATCAATACTCTGGGATCATATTCCGCTCGGACGCCAAACACACACAAACTTTACTCTGATTATATGGATGTGTGAACTAATAAACAATATGTTTTAATTGAAATCTGTCTCATCTGTGCTTTTTTTAACAGTTATATATTTACAATATTAACAGATATTTGTCCTAATCATAGCTGATTGCAACTATAAAGGTCGATTCAAACCAAAATTGCAGAGAAATAATCAAATTATAATCTGATTTAAAACAATGCAATAGCATTGACCTCTTCACGTGGGGAAAAGCAGTTTCACATCAGCTATGGAAGAAAAATAATGTCAAATGTTTTTGAAATAAAAAGCCTGTTGAATTGCACTACTTGAAAAAAAATAGGCCTTACATTAACCATGCTTGCATTTTAATGCATTGTATTTTTAGGGCTTGCATTTTTATGGGCTGAAATTCAACTTGGTTGAATATTTAAGCTGTGAATATTTCAATTAAAAACATTTCAAACACATTTTCATTATTAAAAATTCAATAATCCATATTCACCTTTCATATTTCACTTCCAAAACATTCAAACTGTTTAAAAATACAACCTATAATATTCAACAGGAATTTTTCGGTCCATTTTATTTCGCTTTGCAAATTCGCTTCCACAAATTCAGTGGTTCAAATTCGACAGTAAATTCAACATTGACATCCAGGAACTGCAGGAAAAGCAGTAGATTGCCGAGCACACTCTCCATCTGTTGTTAGTCGACCTCACCAGCAGGGGGTGCAAAAGCGCGTGACGAAGACCAGCAACAGTTAGAAGAACAAGCCATTCATTCATAAAACTCATTTACAGCAATGTAAGTGTATTTGTGATTATTATGAAGGCGGTTTTATGTTAAATTCAGTGCCTTCACGGTTACTTTTCCTGTGTAGCCTACATGCATCTTTCTCTACCGTGAACGAGATTATAATGTTATTCCCCGATGCGGATATATAGATCCAATGTTACATTTTTGAGGTTGACATATATTTCTCTTGGTTGTTTAGTTGCCTTAACTTTATATTGTGGCAATGTGCTGCATGCAGGCTATTAGGGTTTCCCTCAATACTTCAGGATTCCCCTGCTGGACATACAAAACGCTTAACGTCGCTAATATAACTAATACAGTGATATTAAAAACCAAACGCAAGTCCAGCTCCAGATGGACTCCGAATAACGCGCAAAGTTTAATGCTGAGCGTTTCCCAGTGATAGACTGGCATAAAGTTGGCTTGACGTTGGACATTCGCACATTTAGGGACCGTCTCTAAAGTGTATACGACTTTGGTTTACACGTTTCTAACTTCGATAACATTTGAATAGAACGACTTACAGTCATAAAACCAACTGTAAAGTGTTCATGTAGTGTCAGGCATAATGCGCACCCTTAGATTTTTGATTCAAATAAATTAAAGTTAGAAACGTGTATAATTTTGTATGCAACTTTGGAAACGGTCCCTAAATGTGCGAATGTCAAGCCAATTTTACATTTATTAGGTTACATTTAGTCATTTAACCGATGCTTTTATCCAAAGCGATTTACAGTTCAACTAACAATAGGAGGACAACAATATGCAAGTGCTATGACTCTTCCCAGTTTAAACTAATACACGTAGGCATAGCCTACTATACTATATACTATACTATACTATATATATAGAGAGAGAGAGAGAGAGTGAGAGAGAGAGAGAGAGAGAGAGAAGAGAAGAGAAGAGAAGAGAAGAGAAAAGAAAAGAAAAGAAAAGAAAAGAAAAGAAAAGAAAAGAAAAGAAAGTGTTAGTATTAATTGATCAAGTGTTGATTTTGTGCCAGTATATCACGGAACGCTCTGCATGAAACTTTGCGCGTTAAGTTCATATTCTGAGTCCACCTGCTTGCCTGTAGCCTATATAGTAGCCTACAGCCTACATTCCCAATAAGGTGTGAGTTTGGTCTTTTATATCACTGTATTAGTCCATAAAGCTACATTAAGCGTTTTGTCCCGACGGAAGGGGAATCCTTGAGTATGAGGTATTGAGGGAAACCGATTATAATCCTGTTCATGGTAGAGAAAGCTGATAACATGTAGGCTACACAGGGAAAGTAACAATGAAGTTATTGAATGAAACATAAACACACCTTTTGTGTCTTTATCATCTTTTCCGCATATACTGACACAGATAATCATTTTCATTTTATGAATGAATGGCTTGTTCTTCTAACTGTTGCTGGTCTTCGTCACGCGCTTTTGCACCCCCTGCTGGTGAGGTCGACTAACAGCAGATGGAGAGTGTGCTCGGCAATCTACTGCTTTTCCTGCAGTTCCTGGATGTCAATGTTGAATTTACTGTCGAATTTGAACCACTGAATTTGTGGAAGCGAATTTGCAAAGCGAAATAAAATGGACCGAAAAATGCCTGTTGAATATTATAGGTTGTATTTTTAAACAGTTTGAATATTTTGGAAGTGAAATATGAATGGTGAATATGGATTATTGAATTTTTAATAATGAAAATGTGTTTGAAATGTTTTTAATTGAAATATTCACAGCTTAAATATTCAACCAAGTTGAATTTCAGCCCATAAAAATGCAAGCCCTAAAAATACAATGCATTAAAATGCAAGCATGGTTAATGTAAGGCCTATTTTTTTTCAAGTAGTGCAATTCAACAGGCTTTTTATTTCAAAAACATTTGACATTATTTTTCTTCCATATCAGCCGTGCTCGTATTACAGCCCAGCTCTACTGTTGGCATTATAGCTAGTCACTGTACTGGAATGAGTGATATTGAGCGCTGAGATCGGATCTTTCTTCTACGCTTCAGCACATTTTCAGACCTTTAGCTGGAAAACAAGAGCCGATCGAGCAGCTGAGACCTGCAATCAACTTTTACCTGAGTAAGTGATGCTAAATAATTTTTTGTTTGTTGAATTAAACCTGTAAATTTAGATGTTCCCATTTATCGATTCAGAGAAAATCCAGCAGTCCGTTTCCACAGGTTTCCTCAGAGGACAGCAAGTGTGTGTGAAGCCGTTCACCACCAGACTCCAGTCGTCAGGAGGAAGGAAGCGAAGGTTATGGTTTTGCTGAGGTCAGCAGAAAGCAGACAGGACTTGCTGTGTTTGTCACTAATAGAGGAACAGCAATGCTTCTCCTTCCTTCCATGTCACTGACACGCACTCCTCTACACGCTCCTGTGTTTCTGTGTTTCAGCAGAAGCCTTTGGTTTGATGATTGTGACATCTGTAGTGTTGAGTAAAGACGTGAACACAAGCACGCTTTCACTGACGCAATATTTAATGCTCCATACAAGAAAGAAGTGTACTTCAAGTTCATTTTAAGTAAAGTTCAAGTATATTTAATGTAGTAAGTGTACTAATAATGGTATACTTGAATGTGTACTAGGATGCATACTTGAGAAATACTCAATATTTCAGTGTATACTTAATGTGCAAAAATAAATAAATAGTAAACAGTAAACTAGTATACTTGTAGTGAGAACGTCTCCGGTTACGACTGTAACCCTTGTTCCCTTAGAAGGGAACGAGACACTGCATCGATGACAACACTATGGGAAACGCCTCTTAGCGTAACGCGTCTGAAGTATGAATGAAACTAATCCAATTCTACTGGCGTTGCGTGATGACGTAGCGTGTGACGGCATACACGGAAGCCACAAAGGGACGCCAGCACACAACAGCGTTAGCTTCACGATGAAGCAAGTCGCTCCCAGGCAGGGGAAGGCGTAGCAAAGGGACGCAGTGTCTCGTACACTTCTCAGGGAACAGGGCTTACAGTTTTAACCAGAGACTGAAGCCACTGGGCAGTTAACTGGGTCCACCACATGCTCTCTACACCAAGTGGTGAAAACATTCCACTTTAGGCCGTACAGCGTCCTGGTGGAGGGAGCTCTGGAGCTGAGTATGGTCTCCACTACTCCTGCTGATAGGCCAGCGTCTCGGTACGGTGCCCCTCAGGGGTCAGACCAACAGTTTCCACAGCTCTGGGCGACAGCAGGTCAGCGGGTCCCTCCTGATGGGGGTCTCCCATGGGGTTCCTGCCAGGAGTGATATCATGTCTGAGAATCATACTCGGGCCAGCTTCAATGGGGCTAACAGGAGTAAACTGACCCCGTCATGACGGACCCTCTCCAGAACTCCTGGGAGCAGAGCGATCGGGGGAAATGCGTACAGGCGCCGCCTCGGCCACGTCTGCACCACGGCAATCGAACCCCGGGGGGGCTGGATGTGTGAGGGAGACCCACAGCGGACAGTGTGTCGTCTCTCGAGACACAAACTATTCCACTTCCACTGGGCCGAGCCTCGACTCCATTCCCCGACAAGACCTCTGGTCCCTGATTCTGGTCTCCTGGGACATACATTGGTCCCTTGAGAGACAAAAGTTTCCCCTGGGACCACAGGAGGATCTGATGTGCCAGTCTGGATAGAGGGCGCGACCTCAGACCCCCCTGATGATTGAGATAGGACACCACTGACGTATAGTCTGTTCTCACAAGAACGTGGTGACCTTTGAGGTCTGGGAGGAAGCTCCTCAGAGCCCAGAAGACTGCCAACATCTCCAGGCAGTTTATGTGCCAAGAAAAATGCTGGTCCTGCCACAGACCTCTTGTAAAGCGGTCGTCCATGACCCAGCCTGTGAGGGAGGCATCTGTCAAAACGGCTTTCCGGCGACATGAAGCTCCCAGTACTGGACCTTGGGACAGAAACCGAGGTTTCTTCCACATTGATAGGGAACGAAAGCATCTGCATGTAACCCTTATCATGCGGAATGGATTTCCCCTCGGGGAAAACCTCTTGGTTTTCAACCACCACTGTAGGGCTCATGTGCAGCAGGCCGGAAGGTATCGCGTTGGACGCAGCTGCCATGAGTCCCAACAGTCTCTGAAACTGTTTTACAGTGAGGGCGCAGCCTAGCCTTATCCTGTGTCACCATGGCCAGGATGGACTCGATACGTGCAGGAGACAATTGTGCCCGCATCGTAGTCGAGTCCCACACCACACCCAGGAACATAGTCCGCTGGGCGGGTGTCAATTGCTCTTTTTCGTGTTGAGTCTCAACCCCAAGCTCTGGATGTGGCCAAGGATGACATCTCGATGCCGAACTGCCAGTTCTCGAGACAAAATGAGCCAGTCGTCGATGTAGTTTAGTACTCGGATGCCCTGAAGCCTCAGCGGGGCCAGGGCTGCATCCATGCACTTGGTGAAGGTGCGAGGGGAGAGTGCTAGGCCAAATGGAAGAACCCCATATTGGTACGCTTCGCCCCTGAAAGCAAACCTCAGGAACTTCCTGTGAGATGGACGGATGAAGACGTGGAAGTATGCGTCCTTTAGATCTATCGTGACAAACCAGTGAAGATGGATGGAAGGGGAATCAAAGGGGAATCAGAACACCTTACTGACTGGATGAGAGGAGGAGCTGGGGAGGGAGGAGGGTAATCTCGAGGAACGCGATCGCTGCTGATACTGAAGGAGCTTATATATGAATACAGTGATAGGCGTCGTATTCCTATCGAGGATCAGCTGAGAGTCACTGATGGGAGCTTGACTAACATGACCTGACAGAACTGACGCTACGCTTAATTTTTAGTAGTATTCTTCAGTGTACTTTCATAATCTAAAAAACGGGTTATAAGTAAATAACTAGTCAACTAACAGTGTACCTATGAGTTAACTTAGTTCAGTACTATAGAAAAAAATCTAAACTAGTTGATTACTTAAAGTTTAGTACTTTTGCACTTAAAAGTATACCTTTATAAACTAAAAAAATTGCTAATTTACTTCCAAGAAGTCTGGAAATAGTACACAAACAGATACAGTAGTATGCATTGATAGTCTGTTTACTACATAAAGTATACATGGAAATATACTTGAAGCTGTCAGCCTTTCCGAAGCGTGCTTTAGTGGAAATTATGGAAACTGCTTTTGCTTTAGGATCCAAATTTAAACTTTGTATTCTTGGAGCGGCGACCGAACAATGGCAATAAAACACAGGAAAACTATTGTGTCCTTAAAAACCATCGATCAACTGGTTCTTAATGGTTTAGTTGATGTCTCAGGGATTTGAGGGATGTTCCTTGTTCTCTTCAGACGCTGGGAAGTGCTAGCAAACACTGACTGGGTGTCTATGACAGCAGACGCTCGCCTCTTACAAGCAGAAAAGATGGAGTTTCACATTAATATTTCAGCGTGAATCTGAATCTATGATGTGTTTGTGTGTGAGAGAGAAGCAGATGTGCTTTCCTCAGTAATCCTCTCAGTCTGGCACGTGCGGGATAAGATCGGATATAAACCCTCTCCAGTGATGGGAATGCCGGGATCGATTTCCACTGAAACACAGCTTCATTACACTCTTATAAACAATTAACAGTTCAATTCAGTTCAATTCACAGTTATTTGGATAGCGCTTTTCACAATACACATCATTTCAAAGCAGCTTTACAGAAAGTGCATGAGTCCACATTACAGTTTAGAGTCTGTTCTCAGAGGAAACTCTCTAAGTTATGCATTTCAGAAATGTACATATACAAAATCACAGTTAGCTAAAAATGTATTAATTAAACAATGTAATAATTAAAGACAGAAAGACTTTGAGGCCTTTCTAGACGGAAATCCATAACGAGTCTCGTCTCAGGACATTAGCTCGACCCGTGAGCCGGATTAGCGTGTGAACATGTCGGCGTCTCGAAGCACATTACAGGTTTTGCTGCTTACACACATTTTCAAAACTTTGCCTCTTTTTTTCCCAAAACTTTACACACAAATTCAAGAATTGCACACAAAATGCAAAATGCCTCACATCTCTTTCAAAATGAAGCACTGCATTCAGAATATCACAAACATCTCAAAGCAAACATCTGTCTTACGTTGCAAACACTTTTGGCATAATATTTTATGTTTGGATATAACATACACACACAGTTACTCAACACCTAAAGCTCTTCTTTCAGGAGCTTCTGTACATTTCTGTACAAGATTGAAAGTAATTGTCAGAGATGTTGAAAAATTCATGGTAAACACTAAAGCAAGATCGAAGATTGTGTGTGTGTGTGTGTGTGTGTGTGTGTGTGTGTGTGAGTGCGTGTGTGTGTGTGAGTGTGTGTGTGTGTGTGTGTGTGTGTGTGTGTGTGTGTGTGTGTGCATGTGTGTGTGTGTGCGTGTGTGTGTGTGTGTGCATGTGTGTGTGTGTGTGTGTGTGTGTGTGTGTGCATGTGTGTGTGTGTGTGTGTGTGTGTGTGTGTGTGTGTGTGTGTGTGTGTGTGTGTGAGTGTGTGTGTGTGTGTGTGTGCATGTGTGTGTGTGTGTGTGTGTGTGTGTGCAGGGCCGTTTCAAGATATTTGGGGGCCCTAGGCAAAAGAGTGAAGTGAGGTCCCAAGTCCTCCCTCAGGAAAAATTTTAAAATTCAGATGGGATTTCTTGAATTCTGGTGCATTTTAAGAGTCATGAATTACTCTGTAGTACGCTACACAAAGTGTTTAAGAAATTTAAGCAAAGCATCTAATAAAGCAAAAAAAAAAAAAAAAAAAGTGAATAGCCATACGTTTATTGTTATTCTCATAGCATATCATGAAAGTGAAGTGTGGAGGATTCGATATTTACTTTACAGGAAAAGAACTTCACTTCCCATAATGCCACAGACAGTAACGTCATACGCAAAACTACCTGTTGCGTACGGTAGCCTACAAAGTGTTGAGATGTGTTGATGGAGAAGAATAAAAGGACAAACGCGAAGGAAAAAGGGCATTTTTCTCCAGATGGAATAGAAACATCACCAACGGAAATTGATAGCCTGCGTAACTTACACCTAAAATGTAACCGGACTTGATGGATTATTTTGTTTGGACCTAACTGCATGGTATGGGAGTCATAGGACCAGCTCATTTTGTTTGGAATTGACAAAGTTTTTACCGGTGACCGCAGCCGCGGGCAGACAGCCTCCAAGAGTAAGTTACAACACTTCTCTAGCTTTTGCCTTTATAACGTACATGGCAAAAAATCTCATGCGATCGTAATCTGGGCTCGTGCATCAAGAGGATTTGGCTCAAAGGAAGTTTTCGAACGCTGTAGCTACAACAGTGAAGGGGCGAGAAGTTGTCTAGTGTGTATTTTATGCTTAAATTCTGCAAACAGAACAAAGTTGTGTATGACTATTAGTTGAACTTTTTCACCCTCTAACAACGCTCACATACCGTTGTGTTTGGTCACTGATGTCAAGGTTTATGTTCGCAGAGATGTGAAAACACGTCAGACAGTTGTATTTTACTTGCCGCTGTGTCTTTGGCGTTTTTCTTCTTTCTTTCTCTGTCTTTTGGAAAATCCTGAAGGGTATGAGCGCTTCATGATGACATTTTTAAATTTAAATGCCCGCGTAGCGCTGTTACTGACAGCTGGGGGACCTGATGGGGGGTGCGCGACGGTGGATGTCACTTCAACATTACAGTGATTAGGGTAGCCTACTCATAGTGTTTGTCGTTGCATAGGAGGAATCCCTCTAGTTTGGGGGGCCCTCACGGAGCAGTACTGGAGAGTGATTGCGCTGTCTCACTGTGATGGTTTGTTTACAGTGGTTGATACTGTTTGACGAGGGCAGATACACAACCTAAACGACCGTGCGGCCATCGGGGGCCCCCTTCAGCTGGGGGCCCTAGGCAGCTGCCTACCTTGCCTACCCCATTGCGACGGCTCTGTGTGTGTGTGTGCATGTGTGTGTGTGTGTGTGTGTGTGTGTGTGCGCGTGTGTGTGTGTGTGTGTGTGTGTGTGTGTGTGTGTGTGTGTGTGCATGTGTGTGTGCGTGTGTGTGTGTGTGTGTGTGTGTGTGTGTGTGTGTGTGAGTGTGTGTACGTGTGCGTCTGTGTGTGTGCATGTGTGTGTGTGTGTGTGTGTGTGTGTGTGTGTGTGTGTGTGTGTGTGTGTGTGTGTGAGTGTGTGTACGTGTGCGTGTGTGTGTGTGTGTGCATGTGTGTGTGTGTGAGTGAGTGAGTGATGTTATTTCAGCAGGAACTGAACAGAATACGGCATTAAGATTCTGCGCTGCGTGTAATAATTCATGTTCTTTCTTCGGCCCACAAGTACATGAGCTCCTAAAAGCCCCGTTACATAATCATCTCTTCGTCTCTCTGAAACTCTCAGGGGAAGAGCAATATGGAAATGAACGAGAATCAGGATCATGTTTATGATATAATAAGGCAGTTTTGATCTGATGCTGTAATGATGTAATTAGAGAATACATTTAGCACATTTTTATATTAGTTGTGATATATTCTCACAGGGTTATTGCAGACAGGATTATGTTGTTTATTGGTGTGTTTATTGACAAATCACATGTAGAAATGATCAAAGCTTCAAGATCAATATCCCAAAAATGCACATAAAATATGTGTATGGAAACACAGCTGAAGTAAACATATATATAAAGCATTTGAGTTGTTGAATCCGCTGAAACTGAGTTCAGTTCATGTTAAATTATGAGCTCATTTTAATTCACAGAAAAACTGCATCTGTGTCCCACATGTTACACACACCCCTGTTACTGCATGATTTGATGTTCATTCATTCATATTATTTCATTTTCAAGTATATATTTCTACACTAATTCTTCTATCGACTGCATTCATTGAAATCAACCGTCTTTTGTTGCCAAAGTTCCTGTAAGAAAGATGATGTTCTTCCTCAGAGTTTCTGTCACAAACATACAAACACACTTAAATCAAGATTTACTGGAGAAGCAAAATTACTGAAGATATTAAATAAAATAATCTATCAAAATGAAGTGAGTTTGTGTTTAAAACAAGAACAAATATCAGCCAATGGAGTCAGAAACAATCTTGATTCTCTTTGAATTAAGTGTGTTTTTCTGTCATTTGTTCTTGTTTTAAACACAAACTCACTTCATTTTGATATATCTGTCAGTAAACAAGACTTAATATCCAAAGTGATTTTGCTTCTCAAATAAAAGTATCTTAATCTAAGAATGTTTAAACATATAAATACCAAGAAAATCTTTTTTTTGCAGTGCGTCCCTGTGTGTGTGTGTGTGAGTGTGAGTGTGTGTGTGTGTGTGTGTGTGTGTGTGTGTGTGAGTGTGTGTGTGTGTGTGAGTGTGAGTGTGTGTGTGTGTGTGTGTGTGTGTGTGTGTGAGTGTGTGTGTGTGTGTGTGTGTGTGTGTGTGTGTGTGTGAGTGTGTGTGTGTGTGTGTGTGTGTGTGAGTGTGTGTGTGTGTGTGTGTGTGTGTGTGTGTGTGAGTGTGTGTGTGTGTGTGTGTGTGTGTGTGTGTGTGTGTGTGTGTGCGTCCCTGTGTGTGTGTGTGTGTGAGTGTGTGTGTGTGTGTGTGAGTGTGAGTGTGTGTGTGTGAGTGTGAGTGTGTGTGTGTGTGTGTGTGTGTGTGTGTGAGTGTGTGTGTGTGTGTGTGTGTGTGTGTGAGTGTGTGTGTGTGTGTGTGAGTGTGTGAGTGTGTGTGAGTGTGTGTGAGTGTGTGAGTGTGTGTGTGTGTGTGTGTGTGTAATGCTGTGTGTTTCTCTCTTGTTGATTTACAGAACAGTAATACATGAATCTTCAGTCTTGAGTCATGAACTGAACTCAGCGGTTCTCTCTGGACTGGATCTGCAGGTTTGAGTCGTTCGTGTGGAACTGGTGAATTAGTTCACAGACCCGTCTGGACTCACAGGCCCGTCTGGAAGCTCGCTGGATCATTCGGTGCTTTGCGTGACCAGCCCAGAACTAAAGTTTGATTACGTTTGATTACGTCTGCGGCTGTCTTTATATTTCAGGAAAGGCATCATCATCATGTTTGCTGGTCCTCACCGATGAAACTCTCCATCATGTCCGTTCACTGGATCTGAAGGTGTTTCTGAACGCACACGTCACAATGCCTCTTCATTTCAATACTTTCTTTTGTGTCTTGCATGTTTTTCCCTGTGAAGACGTGTGTGTGTTTGCAACAGAAGAGCTTCTATTAATACACACGCGTGAGGAAGCCTTCAGAGAACACATCACTGCTCATCACATCTATTCATGTTCTTTATATAATGTAATATAATGCTCATATAAGCTACTTTTTTGAAGCTTCATGGTGTTTATTTGTGTGCATTTTGAACTGAATCAGTCCATCGATCTCACACTAGAAAATGATGATGTTCTTCCTCAGTGTTTCTGTCTTGTTTTCCAGCACTAATATCTAAACACTCTTAAAGCTGCAGTCCACAACTTTTTTGGGGGGTTAAAAATGATCCAAAATAAATCGTTTAAGTACATCACCAGCCAGTGTTCAGAACTCTCTGCTTGCCGTAGCTCATATCCACACCCACATATTACATCATCACCACTGACCAATGGGAGATCAGAGGAGTTATAATAGAGATGTCATCAGATGAAATCTCCAAGATAAAGAGAATGGCTGTGCTGCAATATCAGCTGTATGTTCACATGTACAGTCATCACTGGCGACTCAGAAACTGGGTTTGTCATTTAAAAAAGAAAAAAAATGTAAAGTTGGTAACACTCTTCTTGTGACTTTTCTTCTGAAGATGTGTGTGCTGTATAATGGCAGGATCTTTCCAGAGGATAGGGAGATAAACTGGTCTGAATCCTCCTGTCACACGGTCTTATTTTAGGCAGCAGGTGTGTGTGTGTGTGTGTGTGTGTGTGTGTGTGTGTGTGTGTGTGTGAGAGAGAGAGAGAGTGTGTGCGAGTGAGTGTGTGTGTTGCTGAAACACAAAGGTCTGATGGGATCTGTCGAGTGTTAAACAGCTCTGGTGTCAGACACACACTGTGTGTTCTCCCATACACACCTGGCATGTTAACACATTTACTTCCATAATTAAATTAGACGCTCTCATCTAAATCTGCGGAGATGTGTGTGTGATGTGCGCTGATTCTGTGATAAAGACTGCCATCAAACACAGAGGAACCGATAGGAACGGGTCAGCGTTCAGCTACTGATCACCTCTGAGGCTCTGGTGTTAACATGCGGTTCTGTCGATCCAATCACAAATGGCCAAAAACAATAATTCAGGTTTAAACCCGCATCGCTTCGAGCTTTCAGAGTCAAAATCACATTAGACTGGATGGCTTTCATGTGGTTAAATGTGTTCAAACCTTCATGCTTCTCATCGCTGGATACACGTGTGCACATCATACTCTCCTGCGACGACGAGACGCGGTTCTCTCGGGAAACACACAACACACACTCTTCTCTGCCGAGGAGAACCAGGCGAGCCTGAGCATTCGGTCCTTCTCAGGGTGGAATCTTGTGACATCACGTCCGGGTTTTGATTCGTTTAGATATCTTTGATCCATATTGTGTTCCTCTTTCTGTCGAGCTGCACCAGAGATCGTCCGGGTCTCATGCGTTCACACTTACTCAAGCGGACCGCGCTAACAGAGCAATAAGAGTCCGTAACTGAACCTGACAGGAGTGTGAACGTCCTGATCTAACCCTAACCCTTCCTCCACAGGACATCAGTCACGGACACTGGCCTCATTCTGGCTTATTTCTTGTGGAAATCTTATTAAAGCCTAAATGTATTTAAGATATTTAATCAATATCCAACAGATTTAGAATAAAATGCATCCCATTTGTGTTTTAATTGGATGTTCGTCTGACGTTTTTAAATGTTACTTGTTTCAGAGCGTTCAGAGAACATCCAGAAGTGACGTTCACATGTCTGAAGAATGAAACACTGGAATATGTTCCCTTAACCAAGAGAAAACATTTAAAAACATTTTAAGCATTCAGACAACATTCAGAATCAGAAATAACTTTTTCATAACTTTTTTCAAAAATATATTAGTGTTAGCTGGGATACTGTGTGTGTGTGCGTGCGTGTGTGTGTGTGCGTGAGTGTGTGTGTGTGTGTGTGCGTGAGTGTGTGTGTGTGTGTGTGTGTGTGCGTGTGTGTGTGTGTGTGTGTGTGTGTGTGTGTGTGTGTGTGTGTGTGTGTGTGTTAGTGTGTGTGTGTGTGCGTGAGTGTGTGTGTGTGTGTGTGTGTGCGAGTGTGTGTGTGTGTGTGTGTGTGTGTGTGTGTGTGTGTGTGTGTGTGTGTGTGTGTGTGTGCGTGAGTGTGTGTAGGGTCGGACTGGCCATCGGGAGAACCGGGAGAATTAAAAAAAAAACTTTTTTTGTTATTATTGTCCAGTAGGCTATTGTTGTTATGTAAGGGTTAATGCCCGACGAGGTGTCCATTATCAGGTATTAATGGACGACGGCGAGGCGTGAACCGTCCGAGGATGGTTGCCTCCGCCGAAGTCCATTAATACCTGACAATGGACACCTCGAAGGGCATTAACCCGCTTATACCATGGTCACTTACGAAAGAAAGAAATATTGAATCAATTAATAATACTTTAATGTGTTTTAGAGTAAAAATCGTGAGGGTTTTTATTTATTAAGTCGAGCGCACTATTTAATATCTCCCGTATACAGGCGTTGCCAAGCAACGTGGCCACAGCGACCCGACCGCAGCGATGCGAAACTTTGTTTCAAAGAGTCAAAACTCACAGATAGTTTCCTAAATCGTTTTTATTAGGCCTACAGCAAATATTGTCAACCATTCACTCACGTGTTGAAAGGAAAGCAAGCAAGACAGAAAGACAGGCAATGGCAGTAGGCCATATTCCTAGGTGTACATTATCACTTTTTAACGGACACCCTGCAGCCAATCAGAATCGAGTATTCACCCAGACCATGGTATAAATATTATTGTCTGCCGAATGTACTAAAGATATTATTTCCGAATTCACCATTCAATAATAAATCTGGAATAAATGATGAATGGGTTCGTCCTGACTGAGTGACTATCACTGCGAGACTCCGTTCAGGACTTCAGGCCGGCTTCAGCTGTCACTGTCAAAGATTGTAGTTTTGTGTTTGTTTACTTAGATAAGCATTAAACTGCTAGCAACTAGCAATAGCTCCTCGTTACTATCATCACTCAAAAGACTGTGTTCTAAAGGACATCATTATCTATTGTAAAGTCACAGTAGCAACTTAGGAAACAATCGTTTTATTATAGGTTTAGAACACTCACGAACATTAACCGTAGTTTAACCATGGTATCTGTAGTAAAACTATGGTTATATTATATGGTAATAAAAAATAAAAATAAAAAAAAAGTTACTATACTTTCACTATAATAAAACCATGTCACTCGAGACTTAAAACTCGTATTTAAGTAATTTTAAGATAAAACAATAACACTGGTCATAATGTAATACTTTGAATTTCACTAAAATTAGAATATGTGCAAACAAATTACAATGAGGTGGTTGTTTTGCAACAAGGCGGAGACAGTTCTGTTCATAACAGTAGACATGCTGATGAAGAAGTGACATAGAAAGGTACAAGAACATTAGTGAAAAAAGTAAACACACACACACACACACACACACAGATAATGAATCTGTGTCAGATCATGTGTGTCTGTGTGACTCATGTCTCTGAGCAGCTGTGTCCCTCATCATCTCACACACACACACACACACACACACACACACACACACACACACACACACACACACACACACACACACACACAGAAGTGAGAGACAGAGATATCAGGGAAAATGAGGAGACTGGAAAGGAAAATGGAAGTAAAGCTGCAGTTCAAGAGAGAATGTTCTCTTGTTTTCAGGCTCTACTAGAACAGGTTTTCCTGCTTGAATGTTGATTATTCTCCTCATATTCTCCATTGTTGCGGCTCCTCTCTTCCCAGTCTGTCAGTAACGCTCTGTTTACTTCCTGTCTCTATGAAGCCCCTCCTCCTGAAAAGCACACTGTGCTCTGATTGGTCGGCTGGAGCAGTGTGTTGTGATTGGTCGAGCGCTTCGAGTGTGTTTGGCAAATGTCCCGCCCCTTTCCATAACCACCAGTTTAACACACTACTAACTAACTCAACCAGGCCCCGCCCCTTTATTCTGCTCATTAATTATTATAATGAGGAATATGGTGATGTGTTCGTTCCCGGAAGAAGCTCAAGACTCAAGCCTGAGAAGCGTGAGCCGGGTGAAAGCAGTGGTGAGAACATGCCGTGTCTTCAGACGTGTTTAATAATGAAGCGTCACACCATGAGCCAGAGCTGAAACATGAAGCCAGACTTCCTTCAGTGTGAGAGCGCTTCATCTGTCGCTCACATGCTACTCTCTCCACTGTGAAGGTCACGCACTATGAATAGCCTTGTTATATGAAGACGAAATCTGGGGGGATCGTCAATGAAGACTAACTTTACCATTCAAAGTCATGAACTGATTTACAGCACAAAAAGTGCTCAGTGTCAGCTGATGTCGAACATCTGCATGTCTTCAGTAATGGTGGAGGAGTTTACAGACGTTCATGCACTAAACTCTTCATTATGAGGAAACTGAGCCATGGTTACCGCTGCTAACGCACAAACTCCCATAGGAATCAACTGGAGATTTCCGGATACATGATGACAGAACAGTTCCTGCGTGTTTGTTTCATTATTTTTTAACAACAATTAAAAATGTATGCATTATGTGTCAAAATATCAAAACAAGGCGCATTTATTTATTTTGTAAAGAACTACAATCCTATAAATCATTGCAAACAACATAATCCAGTTAAAAACTATGGATACATATAAACCTATTAATTTGAAGTTGTTTGTTATATATATAGAAACAATATATTTTAAGTTTATTGCAAAATATGTATGTATAGACAAATATTTCGGTTTTTGGGAGTGTAGCGAGACTCGAGTGGGCGGAGCTAAATAACTTTTTTTGGCTTGTCGTGACTCTAATTGGTGGGATTTTCTGCACAGCATCATGGGTAATGTAGTTTTCAACATGAATTCAGCTTTTAAACATGATCATTTAAAAAAATAAATTGAAATAAGGCAGACTGACGGCTTCATCGATCCACAGTCTCCGGCTCACAGTAGGGCTGTCTTTACTTCTTTACAGGGTCTATTTCCCTATGGATAGACCGACTTTTGCTCTCTATACACTGTTCCAAAGCAGCTTTACAGAAAATCATGATGTTACAGTTTATAATATCTTAAAATCTTAATGCCATTTTACAGATTTGATGATAATATGATTACATTTTGTGACAAAATAAAAAAGGCAGTTATATATATCTTAACATGGGTATATACTGTATGTATGCGAATAAAGTAGGAAGTATTACAGTATATATCCAACTTTCAATATATCACTATAGTTTACATTATTATCCACGGCACAACTAGTAGTCTAAGTTACTGTGTGTCTGTGAAACAATCAGGTCTTATTGTTTTTGGATGTCCAGTCCAAATTTAATGTGACTCGGTTAGTTCTTCCACACCGGTTTGTTACTGTGGTATTATACATCTAAGATTTACCCTTCCCTAAACAGCACAACATGAACTGTGATTGGCCAGTTCTCTTGTCAGTCAAACAGGCTCTAAGTGGGCGGTTTATGCAGAGAATAGGATGCAAAGCACAGATCTCATGCTGATGAGAAGCTTGAGCATAGTCTGGTCTGTATGGTAGGAGTGTGAAGATATCAACATTTCATTCTCATGATGTCAAAGTTCAGTTGTTCACACAGCGCAGACTCACATCCAGGCCAACACTGCAACGCTGGAGCCGTCTTGAGCCGTTAATAACCCGATGGATTATTATGAATGTGGACGCCTGGGTTCGAGAGCGTGGGAGCCGATCTCTGCGATGATGTCATCCACAGGAAGTGCTGATGTCATCCACAGGAAGTGCTCTCCAAGGACCCGGGTCTGGGTCACATGTCTGGGATTCCTCTGGATCGGCCTTGGCTCTCCTCTCAGGAACACACTGGCCAATTATACACGCCGTATCAGATTCCAGGTCAGAGTCCTGCATGCTTGTGAAACTGAGAAGCGTAACCTTGGCCATCCGCTCAACGCCTCCTGAATTCTCTGAATACTTCTGACTGTCGAAAATCACACGGATGAAGTAACGTTGGCCAAAAGTGGCACAATTAAATTAAGCTTCAAATTTCAATTAAAGACAACATTTATTTGCAGAGTAAAACATTTGCAGCTGTTTCAAAGTAAACCATTTGAAAGTGAAGATGTGAATCTTGAAGCTATAGTGGATCATTATTAATCCACAAACAAACTAACATTCTGTCATCAATCAACCTCAACTGAGCAACCAGTACACAAGAAACTCTGAAACCACACGGGAAACCACAAGGGTTTGGAATGAGTAAAGGATGACAGAATGTTTTGGAAAACTATTCCTTTAACACCCATTAACTTAAGGGATTTTGTCTCTTTATTTTTTTGTCTTTACTAAATGGTAAAAGAAGTAAATGTCCTCAAATCTCCTACAGCTCAGATGCAGATGAGATAACCTCAGCGGTGTGTGAGAGATCCGGCAGCTCGTGACCCGGGCTGGTGATGCATGAGCGCAGTCGTGTGCGATTACAGCTCCGGAAACAGCCGTTCCACTCGCTCGTCCAGTTCATGAGGGCAGTCGTGTGCGATTACAGCTCCGGAAACAGCCGTTCCACTCGCTCGTCCAGATCATGAGGGCAGTCGTGTGCGATTACAGCTCCGGAAACAGCCATTCCACTCGCTCGTCCAGTTCATGAGGGCAGTCGTGTACGATTACAGCTCCGGAAACAGCCGTTCCACTCGCTCGTCCAGATCATGAGGGCAGTCGTGTGCGATTACAGCTCCGGAAACAGCCGTTCCACTCGCTCGTCCAGATCATGAGGGCAGTCGTGTGCGATTACAGCTCCGGAAACAGCCGTTCCACTCGCTCGTCCAGATCATGAGGGCAGTCGTGTGCGATTACAGCTCCGGAAACAGCCGTTCCACTCGCTCGTCCAGATCATGAGGGCAGTCGTGTGCGATTACAGCTCCGGAAACAGCCGTTCCACTCGCTCGTCCAGTTCATGAGGGCAGTCGTGTGCGATTACAGCTCCGGAAACAGCCGTTCACTCGCTCGTCCAGTTCATGAGGGCAGTCGTGTGCGATTACAGCTCCGGAAACAGCCGTTCCACTCGCTCGTCCAGTTCATGAGGGCAGTCGTGTGCGATTACAGCTCCGGAAACAGCCGTTCCACTCGCTCGTCCAGATCATGAGGGCAGTCGTGTGCGATTACAGCTCCGGAAACAGCCGTTCCACTCGCTCGTCCAGATCATGAGGGCAGTCGTGTGCGATTACAGCTCCGGAAACAGCCGTTCCACTCGCTCGTCCAGATCATGAGGGCAGTCGTGTGCGATTACAGCTCCGGAAACAGCCGTTCCACTCGCTCGTCCAGTTCATGAGGGCAGTCGTGTGCGATTACAGCTCCGGAAACAGCCGTTCACTCGCTCGTCCAGATCATGAGGGCAGTCGTGTGCGATTACAGCTCCGGAAACAGCCGTTCACTCGCTCGTCCAGTTCATGAGCGCAGTCGTGTGCGATTACAGCTCCGGAAACAGCCGTTCCACTCGCTCGTCCAGTTCATGAGGGCAGTCGTGTGCGATTACAGCTCCGGAAACAGCCGTTCCACTCGCTCGTCCAGTTCATGAGGGCAGTCGTGTGCGATTACACCTCCAGAAACAGCCGTTCCACTCAGTTCATGAGGGCAGTCGTGTGCGATTACAGCTCCGGAAACAGCCGTTCCACTCGCTCGTCCAGATCATGAGGGCAGTCGTGTGCGATTACAGCTCCGGAAACAGCCGTTCCACTCGCTCGTCCAGTTCATGAGGGCAGTCGTGTGCGATTACAGCTCCGGAAACAGCCGTTCCACTCGCTCGTCCAGTTCATGAGGGCAGTCGTGTGCAATTACAGCTCCGGAAACAGCCGTTCCACTCGCTCGTCCAGTTCATGAGGGCAGTCGTGTGCGATTACAGCTCCGGAAACAGCCGTTCCACTCGCTCGTCCAGATCATGAGGGCAGTCGTGTGCGATTACAGCTCCGGAAACAGCCGTTCCACTCGCTCGTCCAGATCATGAGGGCAGTCGTGTGCGATTACAGCTCCGGAAACAGCCGTTCCACTCGCTCGTCCAGTTCATGAGGGCAGTCGTGTGCGATTACAGCTCCGGAAACAGCCGTTCCACTCGCTCGTCCAGATCATGAGGGCAGTCGTGTGCGATTACAGCTCCGGAAACAGCCGTTCCACTCGCTCGTCCAGTTCATGAGGGCAGTCGTGTGCGATTACAGCTCTGGAAACAGCCGTTCACTCGCTCGTCCAGTTCATGAGGGCAGTCGTGTGCGATTACAGCTCCGGAAACAGCCGTTCCACTCGCTCGTCCAGTTCATGAGGGCAGTCGTGTGCGATTACAGCTCCGGAAACAGCCGTTCCACTCGCTCGTCCAGATCATGAGGGCAGTCGTGTGCGATTACAGCTCCGGAAACAGCCGTTCCACTCGCTCGTCCAGATCATGAGGGCAGTCGTGTGCGATTACAGCTCCGGAAACAGCCGTTCCACTCGCTCGTCCAGTTCATGAGGGCAGTCGTGTGCGATTACAGCTCCGGAAACAGCCGTTCCACTCGCTCGTCCAGATCATGAGGGCAGTCATGTGCGATTACAGCTCCGGAAACAGCCGTTCCACTCGCTCGTCCAGATCATGAGGGCAGTCGTGTGCGATTACAGCTCCAGAAACAGCCGTTCCACTCAGTTCATGAGGGCAGTCGTGTGCGATTACAGCTCCGGAAACAGCCGTTCCACTCGCTCGTCCAGATCATGAGGGCAGTCGTGTGCGATTACAGCTCCGGAAACAGCCGTTCCACTCGCTCGTCCAGATCATGAGGGCAGTCGTGTGCGATTACAGCTCCAGAAACAGCCGTTCCACTCGCTCGTCCAGATCATGAGGGCAGTCGTGTGCGATTACAGCTCCGGAAACAGCCGTTCCACTCGCTCGTCCAGATCATGAGGGCAGTCGTGTGCGATTACAGCTCCGGAAACAGCCGTTCCACTCGCTCGTCCAGTTCATGAGGGCAGGAGTCGGGTTTACGGCTCTCCCAGGACACTAACACACCACTGGTGCCAGATCTGCACTCAACCCATTAACAGAAGATCGAGAAGACTTAAATATTGATCAGTTTTGTTCTATGAAGAGATCTAAACGTTGGTCGCATTTCTAGTAAAAGATTTTTAAGAGGTTAAGGGTGAGTTTACACTTGGCAGGTTTGGTTTCGATTAAATCAAACATGGTTGTGATTGCTTTGTTAGTGCGGTTCATTTGAATAAGTGTGCAACAAACAAGCGGACCAAGACTTCCAAACTTCACTGAAATATGAACAGAAAACATGGACGGAAAACATCTAAACGAAACAAAAACAGGACGTGATGTCACAAGATGTGACCCTAAAAGAACAGAATGCACAAGCATAGCTGGGTTTTCTCATGATAGTTGTGATGTTGTCCACTTCAGGTCATCGTCAGAGCCGCGTCTCCTCACGGCAGAGCTGAGTCCGTCATGCTAACCCAGACTTTCATTTCAGCATCTCTATATTTTTATGTCTATCCTTACTAAGGTTGAAAATGACATATTGAGGCAAAGAGTTTGGTTGAAAATTAATCAGAGTGCCCCTATAATTCTTTTTTTATATATTATCTTTCATGTAGTGTGTAATAAAGCTATTTGTGAATGTAAAAGCTCTGCAAAGTTTCACAGATCAAAGATAAATGGAGTTTTTGTCACGTGATTCTGAACTGAATTGAGTCGTCAGTAATTCAGTCCCAATTCCTCCTGTAGGTGTGTAACTAATTTGCATAATCCAAATGAGTTGGTCTTGATTGGCTGAGCAGTGTCTCTTAGCCCTGCCCTCAAACACTGTAGTGTATCTGAGACTGGAAGAGTTTGGTTCGTGTTGTTCGTGTCGAGAAGACGCTGTTTTCTGCTGACAAAGCAAATCCACTCTGATGAGATTGATACGGTAAAACTCACGCCATCGTTACTGTTCGTATCACTGTGAGATTCAGATATGATAATGAGCGTTTGCTTTCTGACCAATCACAGCAGAGCAGCGCTCAGAGAGGCAGAGCTTAGAGAGACTGAATCTTCATACGAAGCATTTCAGACACTGAGAGAAAAGAGCTGACACTGCACTGGAGATTATGAGAACATTTGGAGAAGTGTATTTTGATCTTGGATGTGTGTGAACTTGTTGAAGGAGACAAAATTAGGAGCCTAAAATTTAAGATCATGGTAAACACTTTAAGATCATGGTAAACACTTTAAGATCATGGTAAACACTTTAAGATCATGGTAAATATTGTGTTCATATCCTCTAAGTAATTTAAACAGGGAGCTACTCAACACATAATAATTTAGAACCTAGATTTTGTTTAATTATGTAGAATTTCTACTTCCAGGTGATAACATCACAAGCTCCTTCATGTTTTAAACACAGACCGTTGATGGCCCTGTAATGTTCCAGCTCTGCGAGAAGTGAATAACATTTTTAATTATTACCCAAATCACATCGGAAGAATAAATGCGATTGCTGGAAAAATAAAGGATCTACTGTTGCTTCAGTCACTTGAACGTCAACAAAAGCACAGTTGCAGATATTCGACTGCAGAACCACATTTAGATCGGCCTCAATCGTCTATTTCCCGTGGCATGATAATATCACTTCTTAAACTATAAAGCATACATGTATCTAATAAAGACTCTATCTGAGGCGTAACTGGAAAGGAGCGCTTTGTCCTTGGACGTGTGTGTGTGTGTGTGTGTGTGTGTGTGTGTGTGTGAGTCACATCTGCTATAACGTTATTCTGCCATCCATCAATGATTTAAAAGCTCTCTGGTTTCTAACACTTACTGTCAGAACGCCAGCCATCACGTCCAATTACAGCAGCCGAACCGTGACGTAACCCTGCTCTCCATCGACCCGGCGCGCGCGAGGAGCATCTCCTGCTTTTACAGGCCTGATGTGATATGAAAGTTGCCTTTAAAACAATATTGCACATAACCAGAGCGTCATAAACATCATCCTAATGAGACAATGCAGGAAAATCAATAGTTTCCAGTTACTCTGAGAGCCTGAGTGGTGTTTTCTGGAGAGCGAGGAAGACTCTGGGGAACGAGGCGTTCTGCTGAGATGAAGGTGCAGGAACAGGATCACCAACAAACAAGTCTTTAATACTGAGCCCGTTACATTTCAGGCTTCGTCTACATCAATCCGGATACCTTTGAAAATGGCATTTTCATTTAGAAACGCTCTCCGTCCACACGTTTTCAGGCGTTTTCTGGCGTTTCAGTGCGGATGAGAAACTTTCGGAAAACGCCTGAAAACGTTAATTTCCCCTTAACTGCGCATGTGTAAACCCTCACTAAAGCTCACTGAGACGATCCAGACGGAGAAATAAATAATAAAGTTATCCCTCAATTGTTCTGACAGGATCATTTTATTGAGCAGAATATCTCCTCATTCCCTGATGGTCCAGGTCGCTCTCACTCACTATTATATGTTTGGTGTAAAACACTAAAACTGCTCATGTTTCACCGCAGGACAGCAGATGTGAGTGTATTCTGTCATCTCTGCAGGACTGTGATATGAAGAGTGTGTGAAGTTACATATTTCAGCAACAGTGTGAGAGTGAATAGCAGATAACAGGCACAACACCGCTATAAACATCAATATCTATATAATATGTGTCACATGACTAAACTTACATCATCGTTCTCACAGTCCACACTACAGCGAGAAAACAGCGTGTTCAAACGGCTTCATTTTCATTAATAAAGCGGCGTCAGTGTCGACGGAAGACCAACACGGAGAGAGAAAGATGCGTTTCCAAAGGAAGCCGTGTTAGGGTGCTTTCACACCTGCCTCATTTAGTTCGGTTGAATCGCACTAGAGTTCGTTTTCCCCGTTGGTGCGGTTCGTTTGGGCAGGTGTGAATGCGGCAATCGCACTCGGGTGCGCACCAAAAGCGGACCAAACAAGCGTACCGAGACCTCCTGGAAGAGGTGGTCTCGGTACGCTTTGAAACGAACTCTGGAGCGGTTCGTTTGTGGTGAGAACGTGATCCGACCTCGAACAGAACCAACTGCCAAAGAACTGCGCATTTTTGGACTAAGCCAGTTGCCGTAGTCAGCTGCGTTGTGCATTATAGGATGAGGGGAAATGTTTGTTGACAGTTTGCAGCTCGCGGACAAACTTGGAGTTGTGAGGAGGTGCGGAGCCTGATAGAAATTATTATTAACATTATTTTCGAGCCGCATCCTCGGTTCATTCTCAAATATTATTGTTTGTCTAAAGTGGTGTAGACAAACTATATGATAAAATATGACCAAGGATACAATCAGCACACGCAGTCGTCTCTCCGTAGTAAACAGCGGCGTGTTGTCTGCCGGATTTTCCACCTCTTTGTTTACTTCCGGGAGTTCTGTTGGAATTTTCCCGCACGTTAATTCTGACCAAACGAAGTGCAGTTATGGAAACGCGTTCCGACTTCCGAGTGATGTGGATGTTGTCACGTGACTGCATTTTGGTTCGTTTTATCAACTCATAAACTGATTCGGACCAGAGCGATCAGTGTGGTGTGAAAAGGAACCAAAACGCCTTAAAAATGCTACAAAGTATAATTTTTCGCCCTTGGTCCGGACCAAATGAACCGAACTACAAATGTGAAAGCACCCTTAGTGTGGACGAGGCCGAGACACAGCATCCACAACACTGATCTAGGGTTTTATTCCGCTAGTAAAAAGTTTTAAGTTATATATAAAGATTATTGGAGTATGTTTTGCTAGAAATATATAATTTCAGTTTTTCTGTGACACTCTACAATAAGGTTTCATTTGTTAATATTATTAATGCATTAACTATCATGAACTAACCATGAGCAACACATTTGTTACTGTATTTGTTCATCTTTGTTAATATTAGTTAATAAAAATACAGCCGTTCATTGTTTGTTCATGTTAGTTCACAGTGCATTAACTAATGTTAACTAATAAAAAAAAATATTTTAATAATGTATTTGTAAATGTTGAAATTAACAAGATTAATAAACGCTGTAGAAGTGCAGTTCATTATTAGTTCATGTTCACTAATGAAACCTTATTGTAAATTGTTACCAGTTTTTCTACTTCATAATTTCATATTTAATTCAATGTGTAATATTGATATTGTTTGAAAATTGTTTTGGTAATACTTAAATCCTTTATAAATAATTAATTCTAAAAGTTTTTTTTTTTTATGTATTATGCCTAATGCACATTATAATGCACTGTATGGTCTCATGAATAATTGTCTCATTATAATATTTGTCTATTCATTGAATAATCATATTTTTATGATTATTAAGTGAGAAACGACCGCCTCCTTCTTCCCAGAACAACACACCGTATGACTGGATCATTATTGCATTCATTTGTCTGTGTTTGGCAACAGTTCTTCTAACTCTAACTCTTAAACAACATGAAGAACATCATGTTCATATCCCAGGGTCACAGTGTTGGGGTTCATCAGGCTCAGACTGAGAGAGATGGTTGGGAGGATGAAGAATCAATGTTGTGATGTTATCAATGTTTGGTCCAGATCTTCTGTTGTCAGTGCAAGACTCCAGCAGTGAAGTCTCCTCAGAACATCTCACACACACACACACACACACACACACACACTGAGTGTCTGGACTCACTCATGTGTGAGAATGATTCTGATGTTCAGGGGCAAGACCCCGGGCCCTCTAGGCAGTCTTGATGGGCCCATGTTCCTCAACTATTATAATGGTGTGTTGTATGCAAACAGCATTGTTAGTGTACAGTTTATTTAGCCTTTACCTCAGATTACATGAATAACCAAATTATCATCTGAAAGTGTATGTTCTGCTCCTTCAGTGGTCGTCTCAGTTCATTTTTAGCGCAAACGATCGCGAAGATATTCAAGCAGTTTAGCACTATAGATTTCGTGTTCTTGTATGTGCTCACCTTTCTTTGAAAATAAGTTAGTTACCAATGTTTCCCCTCATTTTATTTTCTTTCCTTTCTTTTTCGGTGGCCTGATTTGGCTTTCTCTGATAAAGACATTTCTACAACAGAAGTTCGCGCTCCACCAGATGCTCATCTAAAGCCGCGTTTCCACCGCAGGAACTTTCCCCAGGAACTAGGAACTTTGGGCTGGTACTCGATGTGTTTACACCGCAGGAACCAGGGTCTAAATGAAGTTCCGAAGTTAAATGAATAAATATTTCCCCCTCCGATAGTCCCTGCTCATGATGTAGAACTTTAAGGGGTGGGACTTGTGCGCTGCACAAGCTGATTGGTTGTGTTCACGCCGCATTTTGGTTGGATGACTCCACGCAGCATTTATTTATTTTTAACCTCCCTTTTTAAAAAATCTACTGCGGTTCGTGTCGTGGCTTCATGCAGTAAGAGTTGTCTGTCTGCAAATATGGAATTTAAAAAAAAAAACTGGTGGACTGGCGACGAGTTTCAGGCTTTATTAAGGGTATTTGTGGAAGAGGAAACTTTCTGCGCGTTCGTCCCAGCCATCTCACGGTCAATGTCCGCAATAGCTGATAACATACAAATGTTATATCAAACGTTAGCATTACGAGCTTACTGAACACGCTTTATCAGTGCTCGTCTCTTTTCTGCCACAGCTTTTATTATTAAGTCATTATGTTTACACATCTATTGCAAGGCACTCCAAACCATGTTACAAATTTACTATAACAGGATTGAAATAGCGCTTTCAGGTTAGAGTAACAAACAACTATTTACAAGACTGTCCCTCTGTACAAGACAGAGTTCAGGCTTTTTTTAAGCGTATTTGCGAAAGAGGAAATTTTTGCGCGTTCGTCCCAGGCATCTCACAATAACTGATAACATATACGTTGTCTAATTTTATACGCATACGAGCTTTCTGAACACGCTTTAGTATCAGTGCTGGTCTATTTTGTTTTGTTAATTACCTCGTTAGTAAACCAATACATAACTGCAGCACAGTTTGAATCTCCTCCATACTTATTATAAATGTGGCGCTCAAAACTGATTACTGTCCGTCGCAGACTGGGAGGAGCAGTTGCGCGCAGTTTACCTTCCCGGTACTTTAGACCGCGGTGTAAACGCAGAAAGCAACCGGTCTGGGGCAAAAAAAGTTCCTGGGACAAATTGTTCCGGGTAATTTCGGTGGAAACGCGGCTTAACTGACATAAACTAAATGCGCGCAGATGGACTAAACCATTTGGCGCATTAGCGAGGGGTGGAACGGTGAGACCTTAGGTAGTCTTTACTTTTTTGTATACAAAATGTAGTCAATCAACCAAGTTATTCAGCCAATACACTAACTTTACATTTCATCTGACATTCGTTATAACATTTAATTAGGATATGAAAATATCCAGGTAAAATAAAATATATTCCAGACTTTTCAAGAGCCCTCTCTCCCCTCGGGCCGCTGGTAATCAGTGGTTTTACCCCGAGGCCGACGCCCCTGTTCATGTTCCTTGAAAAATATCTTTGAAATCTATTGAAATTTATTGTAAATGTTCACAATAATCTTGAATAAATAATATTTTTATCATTATTCTAATTAGTAGAATATGAATCCGACCTACAATACAAAGAAAACCCAATTAAGAACTTGACATTTTAAACTAGACTTTTTAAAATATGTGTCTTTTCTGACAGCCTTATCTCTCACTGAGCGTATATATATATATATATATCTCCCCTGACCGAGAGCCTGTCCACAGGTTTCACACACACAGAGCAAACACTGTAAAGCACCGCGGCGGAACCACAGATGATTCAGTGTGTGTAATGTCTACCTCAACACACTTCCCTAAAAGAAAGATGTTTCTCAGTCATCACATGATTACAGAGAACCGCTGTCTCTGCTTATTTCAGCAGTCGAGGGGAAGCTCCGAACTGCGTTATTCCTTGACATTTCTCTGTAAAGTTATAGAGAATCTGACGTCGCTTCTCGCCGGACTGAAGATGATCATATCCACAGGAGCTGGTCTGAAACCTGGACTTTGTCTCTGTTTATCAAGGGCTGTAAAAGACCTCAATATTCTCCGATTTTTACAGCTTATGTGCCATTGAAATTGAAACACAAATCAGTCTGATGGTTAATACACAACTTCAAAGTACACATTTCCCGGCTTTCATATCCATGAGGAATATTATGGGTGAAACGAAATTTATAACACACTGTAAGAAACTGACTGTGAGATTCAGTAATGCTAAAGTTAAACTCACTAATTTACCAGTACTGCTTCTTTTCTCCTTTATTCGACAGGAGAGTAATAAGTAATGCATGTTGCATGATTTGAATATGAATATACATGAAACAACAGTCACATTATTCATTCTTCACTTGTTGCTAGATGTGTTGAAAACAATAAAATCTCTGTGATCTTTGAAGTTTTATTAAAGAATACATTTGCTTGTATAACTTCTCACACAATTCCACAAACTTCCTATTTTCAAAACTGAAGCTCTCCTCTCAAAACCACTGAATCTAGCTGAAAAACCCAACCTTGCCCACACACACACACACACACACACACACACACACAGACACACACGCACACACACACACACACACGCACACACACACGCACACACACACACACACACACACACACTCAGTCTCAGCACTGTCTCTAGATAAAGCATTAGATGTTATTGCTTCAACAACTGAGATCCACTGCCGAACAACTATAAAATGAACGTTTGTATTATTTTTTTATTTTTTTTATTTTTGTATTTATTGAACATGTTAAAAAACAACAACAAAACTAAATAAGAGCAAACAATCAACAATAAAAAAAGATCATCAGCTTATGATCCAAACAACAGTAATGTTCAGTCAGGGTAGGAAGAAGTTTATCTAACTTTTCTGGTCCTAGCCCCATTTCAGTGATATTTCTAGCTACTTAAATTGTTTGCATCACTTAGATATTCAAACTAACAAAGCTCTGAAAGTCCCTGTTCCAGCTCATATCCATCTAGGATTCTTTTTTTAAATAAAAATTTCAGTTTTTTTTACATAACCTTAAATCATTATTACTGTTGTTCCACATGATAACACCCGGAGTTGTTATACAGTGGGACTTACTATTTGTTCGAATTAATGGTTTACTAAACATTGATATTCCTCTGAAATTGTACGTGCTTTCTCTCAGTTGAAAAAGCTCTTGGATATTTCTAGGCAATTGGTTATTAAGTGCTCTAAAAACAATTTGAATAGTTTTGTAGTCAATCAAATCTTTAAACTTTAATAATATTTTGAGTTTAATGAACAATGGGTTTGTTGGTTCTCTGTATGTTTTATGATTCGAATAGCTCTGTTTTGTAGGATGAGGATTGGATATGTATTTGTTTTGTAGGTGTTCCCCCATATTTCCACACAATAAGTCATGTATGGGAGTATGAAGGAGCAGTGCAGCATACTTAGAGAAGCCTGATTCAATAGTTCTTCGGCTTTATTTAATATTGCTAATGACTTGGATATTTTGGTTTTAATATACTTTATATGAGGTTTCCAGCTCAATAACTACCCCAAGGAATTTTATTTCGGATACTCGTTCTAGTTCTATACCATTTATCATTAGTTTCTTATCTGTGTCGGTTAATCGGTTCCCAAATATTATAAATTTGGTTTTACTCAAATTCAGTGTTAGTTTATTTTCATCAAACCAAATCTTTATCCTACTCACTTCCTTTTCCATGGTATCCAGTAGCTTCTCCAAATGTTCACCACAGCATAGTAGGTTTGTGTCATCAGCAAAGAGAATGGTTTCCACAATTTGTGACACTTCACATATATTATTTATATAAAGGTAAAATAATAATGTCCCCAACACTGAACCCTGTGGCACTCCACATGTAACCTGCAGCAGCTGTGGTTTATTGTTTGGTATTTCAACATACGGTTTTCTGTCTAGGTAACTGGATAACCATGTCAGTGCAATTCCTCTAATACCATATCTTTGTTGTTTTTTAATCAATAATTTGTGATCTACAGTGTCAAAAGCTTTTTTAAGATCTAGAAATATCCCTACTGCATATTGCTTCCTGTCTATGGTGTTTGTAACTTGTTCTATAAATTCTATCATTGCAAAAGAAGTTGATCTGCCAGCTCTGAAAACTGTAAACCCAAATAAGTTGGCAAAACTCAAAAAATGTAAGGCAATCTATTGGCTCAATTTTTTTAAGTTAAGAAATTCAAAGTTTCTTCAAAGTAAGCAGAACTGGCAGATTTTTATTTTGTACTTTTACATTTTAATTGTTCTTAAAAGGTGTTTTACATAAAGGTGTTCATTTCTCTCAAATCAATCTGCATGCACCACTTGTCTCCATGATGGTAACTCTCCTAAAACCAACATTAACAGAAATTCTTCTAAATTAGCATAACAAAACATTAATCAGTACTAAATCTCCCGCTTAACATTAATCTTGCACAAAAAAAAAAAAACCATTATATTACACTTAATTTTAGCATTTACTCTCCCATTCAAGTGCCATCGCCAAAGCATGCTGGGAAATAGACATCCCAGCCGTTTCAGTTAAACTTAAGTTCGTCTTAAATTAAAATAAATAATTTCATAAAACTCAAAACAATGAAACAGTTCATTTTACTTAAAATATATCAGTTCTGTGAACTTGAAAGAAAGAGAAAGTGCTAAATACTTATAAAAGTTAATTTGACTGAACTAATTAGTTTAATTTAAGTTTGTCCTACTCAAACCAATTCATTATTTTGAGAGTTCGGGTTTACAGTGAATGCTATGTTTGGCGATGAAATCATCTAGCCTTATAAAGAAAACATTTTTCCAGTATTTTAGAGAACTGTGGAAGCAATGAGATGAGTCTGTAGTTGTGTAGTATATGTTTGTCTCCAGTTTTATATATTGGTATTACTTTAGCTATTTTCCTTTTATCTGGAAAGACGCCGGTTTGTAGGGACTGATTACAAATATGGGTTAGAGGTCTTGCTATGGATTCAATAATGACTTCTTACTCTTCAATTTATTTACAACATCAATAAGTTATTTTTCATCAGCCCCTCTTATAAATATTGTTTCTTCAACAAATAACTTCTTACTTTCTACTCTATCACGACAACCCGTTTTTGGAATATCCCTTGCCTGTCCCGGACCAACATTGACAAAGGATTTATTGAATTCCCCAGAAACTGAAGCCTGTCAGTGATTTCTGTATCTAGGTGTCTGTCTCTATCTTAGGTTATAGTTTGACTGTATTTGATGTTTGATTGTATAACGTTTGACTGAGTAGAGTTTTCTGCTGTAATATGTAAATTTCTTCATTTCATCAGTCTATTTTTAAAGCTAAGAACAGGTTTAGTTTCCACACATTTACATGTGGTTCAGCTAATGTGGCGACGAGTGTTTTAGGCTAGACTAAACCTGTGTGTGTAGTTTACCACTGCGCTCAAACGTCAGCACAGTTAGTGTGAACTTTAACCCTGTGGTGTCAGGATCACACACACACACAGCCCCACACCCACACACACAGCCACACACACACTCACACACACACACACACACACACACACAGCCACACACACACACACACACACACACACACACACACACACAGCCACACACACACACACACACACACACACACACACACACACAGCCACACACACAGCCACACACACACTCACACACACTCACACACACACACACACACACACACACACACACACACACACACACACACAGCCACACACACACTCACACACACACACACACACACACACACAGCCACACACACACACAGCCACACACACACTTACTCACACACACACACACACACACACACACACACACACACACACACACACACACACACACACACACACACACACACACACACACACAGCCACACACACACACACACACACACACACATACACACACACACACCCACAGCCACACTCACACACACACACACACACACACACACACACACACACACACACACACACAGCCACACACACACACACACACACACACACACACACACACACACACACTCACACACACACACACACTCACACACACACACACACACACACACACACACACACACACACACACACACACACACACACACAGCCACACACATTCTTCTACATCTATCTTTATGAGGACATTCATTGACACAATGCAATCTCTTACCCTAACCTTACCCATCACAACTAAGTGCCTAACCCGACCCCTGACCCTAAACCGACCCTTAACCTCACTATAACCTTATCCCTAAAACCAAGTCTTGACCCTCAAACAGGCCTTTAAAGGCTCTCAGAAACTGAGGACCGGCCAACATGTCCTCACTTTACTCTCTCTGTCCTCACTCCACTGGTCTAACACTCAAACTGGTCCTCACAAAGATAGTTGTAGACACACACACTCACACACACACACAAACACACGCACACACACACACACACTCACATACACACACACACACACACACACACACACACACACACACCATCACAGGAGTTTCTGCTACTACAGTGTTAGGATGTGTTCAATGGTTCAGCTCGAGCACATGCCCGTCTCTGATTGGCCGGCTGCTCATGCTCCGTTGGCGGGACATTCGTAATGCAGGATAAGATGGGGGAGGGAGATGTTTTCACGAGAGGATGTGCTGTGATTGGATGAGAGGCAGAGTGAATGAAGACAGTTGATTTGAATGAGCGCCACCAGCTGTCTATCAGGGAACAGTGCGAGCGGAAGAGAGTAATAACCAGATACGATGCGATGAGATTCCAGCAACAAGCAGTTGCAGGAACACGACTACTAGACATGACAAAATAAATTTTTTAAAATCTCAGCCAATCAGAAGAAAGTGTGGGCGGAGTCTGTCTGCAAGCGCACTGCACTCGCAACCAAATCAATCAAAAATCACAGCCAATCAGAAGAGCGTGTGGGCGGAGTCTCTCTGCAAGAACACTGCACTCGCAACTAAATCAATCAAAAATCACAGCCAATCAGAAGAAAGTGTGGGCGGAGTCTGTCTGCAAGCGCACTGCACTCGCAACTAAATCAATCAAAAATCACAGCCAATCAGAAGAGCGTGTGGGCGGAGTCTCTCTGCAGCACTCTGCACTCGCAGCTAAATCAATCAAAAATCACAGCCAATCCGAAGAGCGTGTGGGCGGAGTCTCTCTGCAACACTCTGCACTCGCAACCAAATCAATCAAAAATCACAACCAATCAGAAGAGCGTGTGGGTGGAGTCTCTCTGCAAGCGCACTGCACTCGCAACCAAATCAATCAAAAATCACAGCCAATCAGAAGAGCATGTGGGCGGAGTCTCTCTGCAAGCGCACTGCACTCACAACCAAATCAATCAAAAATCACTGCCAATCAGAAGAGCGTGTGGGCGGAGTCAATGAAATGGATGAGTGTGGAGTGTGTGGACGAGAAACATTTGGAAAGCGGTAGTGTGGAGTCTGTGGACTGAAAGCGTTTTGAAATGAAAACACATTTTTATATATTTCCAGATTAATGTAGACTAAAGAAACGCTGCACACAGATCCACATCAGCTCATTGAGTGACCTGGTTAAAGGGTTAGTTCACCCAAAAATGAAAATTCTGTCAGTAATTACTCTCCCTCATGTTGTTCCAACCGCGTAAGACCTTCGTTCATCTTCGGAACACAAATTAAGATTTTTTTGATGAAATCTGAGTGCTGGATCACTCCTCCATAGGCTGCTAGGTGGCCCAAACTTGCTGGCCCAGAAAAGTTATTAAAGAGATCGTTAATATAGTCCAAGTGACTACAGTGGCTCAATCTTAAGTATATCAAGCGACGAGAATACTTTTTGTGCGCAAAAACAAACAAAAATAACGACTTTATTCCACTATTCATTTCCTTCTCTCTGGGCCTCGTAGTGTTTTTGCGCTGCGCGTCTGTGTTACACGTCATCACGCATCACACACATGACAAGCGTCGGCCAATAGTGAGCCTACGTGGTGACGTGTAACACAGACGCGCTGCGTTAAAACACTACGAGGCCCAGAGAGAAGGAAATGAATAGTGGAATCAAGTCGTTATTTTTGTTTGTTTTTGCGCACAAAAAGTATTCTCGTCGCTTGATATACTTAAGATTGAGCCACTGTAGTCACTTGGACTATATTAACGATCTCTTTAATAACTTTTCTGGGCCAGCAAGTTTGGGCCACCTAGCAGCCTATGGAGGAGTGATCCAGCACTCAGATTTCATCAAAAATATCTTAATTTGTGTTCCGAAGATGAACGAAGGTCTTACGCGGTTGGAACAACATGAGGGAGAGTAATTACTGACAGAATTTTCATTTTTGGGTGAACTAACCCTTTAAGCAACTTGCTTCTACTATATGATTGCGTAACATACCAGTTCCTGGAGTGTGACACCAGTTGAGAGTAGAAAGCGTTTAACCCCCTTTCACACAAGCTATCATGTTATCATGCCTGTTTAGAGACAAGAGTAGCAGACGTGGCCATGGGAGACATTCAAGGCAGAACAATCAGTAGAGTAATTAAGTTATGTAAGGTGCGGCTGATGACTCATGCTCTTTGTCACACACACACACACACACACACATAGTATTTTTAACCCAGCTTTATTGAGCAATCTTGTGCCACTCCCAGTCACAGCTCGAAGCCGCTGACCTGCTTTTCCTCTGATAAGAACGTGGTTGTTGGAACAAACAACTGTTTAAAACCAGCATGAAGTGTGAGTAACCTTCCACGCCTCGATATTCCCCGGTCTCCGCCAAGTGTGATGATGAAAGCTGTATTGAAGGAAGTTCATTCATTAAACACACACAGATAATAGCGTGGGCGAGACTGTGAAACGGGTTCAGACTGGTTTGTCCTCTCCTTCCACCAGTTGCCTTTCATTATCATGATGTCTCACTGGAGATTCTCACGTTCTCTGAAGAAAACATGCGTGACGCTTGCCCGTCACTAACATGAAGCTGGGGTTCTGTGGCTGGTTGCCAGGGTGTAGTTATGTGGTTGCTAGGTGTCTGGTGTCCAAGAGTCTCTGTGATCTTGACTTGAGATGTGAGTTGGTTAGTGTGAATGAAATTGAGACATACTACATCCGCCGTGTCGTCATGTCATGAGACCTTTGGAGTCCGTTGCATCACTGTCACTCACACACCCTCTCCCGTGGCCTTATGGGACAGTAAAGTGTCCATCGTACACACTCTTCAGAATCTCGTCTGAAAAAGAAGGTAATCTGTGTAGTTTCAGCTTCGGTTTTATGAGTACTGGGTTTGGAAATACTCTCTGTTGGCCGACTGTTTACTATGATAGGGAAGAATGTGTACTGGACGCAGCAAGAGTAGTTCCCTCTCTTTCAAACACACACGATTCGAGGAATCATTATGTTGGTTTGACAAAACTGGGACAAACCAGCAGCATGCTGAAACATGACAGTATCTGTATCTGTAACAATCTCTACATGGAATTTGAACGTTAATATTCATCCCTCTGGAGTACCAGCACTTTCTGTTTTCTAGCCGTAAAACCAGTTCATCTATAAACTACTGGAGTAAAGTGTTGAGAAGTGAGGGATACATTTCTGAGCTTCAGTTTTTAGTTTATCCTGACGTTGAAAAGCCTCTGAGAGCCAGTGGCATGATGGAGAAGATGAGGGAAACATGGGAAAACACACATCTCATGCCTGAAGCCTCGGATCGTATCCCAACTCCTCCTGTCAAAAGCTTTCTCCATTATTCCCCTGATGATCTCCACAAGTAACAGTTGTGTGTGCTGTCGGCCGTACACACTCACACATCAGGCCAATAAACACTGGAAATGATAGATATTACCAGACTAACCCAGTTGATTGAGTACATTAAGACCTGACCATATTTTTTGTATAACAATGTAATGTTGAAATATGCAAATAGGCATCTGCTAATTAATTATGTGCTAATTTGCATACATTTTCAGAACAAGTCAGGTTCAAAATTCTTCTTTGATTTTGCTGACATGTTAAAGAGGATTTAGAATTTCTCTTTTTAGCACTCCATGAATCAGAACATTTTCACCATGTTTTTAGGTGTTGTATGAGCAGACCTGCGCTGCATGAAGTGTGTGTGAAGCTGAGGTGTGTATGAGCAAACCTGCGCTGCATGAAGTGTGTGTGAAGCTGAGGTGTGTATGAGCAAACCTGCGCTGTACGAAGTGTGTGTGAAGCTGAGGTGTGTATGAGCAGACCTGCGCTGCATGAAGTGTGTGTGAAGCTGAGGTGTGTATGAGCAAACCTGCGCTGTACGAAGTGTGTGTGAAGCTGAGGTGTGTATGAGCAGACCTGCGCTGCATGAAGTGTGTGTGAAGCTGAGGTGTGTATGAGCAAACCTGCGCTGTACGAAGTGTGTGTGAAGCTGAGGTGTGTATGAGCAGACCTGCGCTGCATGAAGTGTGTGTGAAGCTGAGGTGTGTGTGAGCAAACCTGCTCTGCATGAAGTGTGTGTGAAGCTGAGGTGTGTATGAGCAAACCTGCGCTGTACGAAGTGTGTGTGAAGCTGAGGTGTGTGTGAGCAGACTGCGCTGCATGAAGTGTGTGTGAAGCTGAGGTGTGTGTGAGCAGACTGCGCTGCACGTGTGTGTGTGAAGCTGAGGTATGTATGAGCAGACCTGCGCTGCACGTGTGTGTGTGAAGCTGAGGTGTGTATGAGCAGACCTGCGCTGCACGTGTGTGTGTGAAGCTGAGGTGTGTATGAGCAAACCTGCGCTGCACGAAGTGTGTGTGAAGCTGAGGTGTGTATGAGCAGACCTGCGCTGCACGTGTGTGTGTGAAGCTGAGGTGTGTATGAGCAGACCTGCGCTGCACGTGTGTGTGTGAAGCTGAGGTGTGTATGAGCAAACCTGCGCTGCACGAAGTGTGTGTGAAGCTGAGGTGTGTATGAGCAAACCTGCGCTGCATGAAGTGTGTGTGAAGCTGAGGTGTGTATGAGCAGACCTGCGCTGCATGAAGTGTGTGTGAAGCTGAGGTGTGTATGAGCAAACCTGCGCTGCATGAAGTGTGTGTGAAGCTGAGGTGTGTATGAGCAGACCTGCGCTGCACGTGTGTGTGTGAAGCTGAGGTGTGTATGAGCAAACCTGCGCTGCATGAAGTGTGTGTGAAGCTGAGGTGTGTATGAGCAGACCTGCGCTGCATGAAGTGTGTGTGAAGCTGAGGTGTGTATGAGCAAACCTGCGCTGCATGAAGTGTGTGTGAAGCTGAGGTGTGTATGAGCAGACCTGCGCTGCACGTGTGTGTGTGAAGCTGAGGTGTGTATGAGCAAACCTGCGCTGCATGAAGTGTGTGTGAAGCTGAGGTGTGTATGAGCAGACCTGCGCTGCACGTGTGTGTGTGAAGCTGAGGTGTGTGTGAGCAAACCTGCGCTGCACGAAGTGTGTGTGAAGCTGAGGTGTGTATGAGCAAACCTGCGCTGCATGAAGTGTGTGTGAAGCTGAGGTGTGTATGAGCAGACCTGCGCTGCACGTGTGTGTGTGAAGCTGAGGTGTGTATGAGCAGACCTGCGCTGCACGTGTGTGTGTGAAGCTGAGGTGTGTATGAGCAGACCTGCGCTGCATGAAGTGTGTGTGAAGCTGAGGTGTGTATGAGCAGACCTGCGCTGCACGTGTGTGTGTGTGAAGCTGAGGTGTGTATGAGCAGACCTGCGCTGCACGTGTGTGTGTGTGAAGCTGAGGTGTGTATAAGCAGACCTGCGCTGCACGTGTGTGTGTGAAGCTGAGGTGTGTATGAGCAGACTGCGCTGCACGTGTGTGTGTGAAGCTGAGGTGTGTGTGAGCAGACCTGCGCTGCACGAAGTGTGTGTGAAGCTGAGGTGTGTATGAGCAGACCTGCGCTGCACGAAGTGTGTGTGAAGCTGAGGTGTGTATGAGCAAACCTGCAATGCACGAAGTGTGTGTGAAGCTGAGGTGTGTATGAGCAGACCTGCGCTGCACGAAGTGTGTGTGAAGCTGAAGTGTGTATGAGCAGACCTGCGCTGCACGAAGTGTGTGTGAAGCTGAGGTGTGTGTGAGCAGACCTGCGCTGCACGAAGTGTGTGTGAAGCTGAGGTGTGTATGAGCAAACCTGCGCTGCACGAAGTGTGTGTGAAGCTGAGGTGTGTATGAGCAGACCTGCGCTGCATGAAGTGTGTGTGAAGCTGAAGTGTGTATGAGCAGACCTGCGCTGCACGAAGTGTGTGTGAAGCTGAGGTGTGTATGAGCAGACCTGCGCTGCATGAAGTGTGTGTGAAGCTGAGGTGTGTATGAGCAGACCTGCGCTGCATGAAGTGTGTGTGAAGCTGAGGTGTGTATGAGCAGACCTGCGCTGCACGAAGTGTGTGTGAAGCTGAGGTGTGTATGAGCAGACCTGCGCTGCATGAAGTGTGTGTGAAGCTGAGGTGTGTATGAGCAGACCTGCGCTGCATGAAGTGTGTGTGAAGCTGAGGTGTGTATGAGCAGACCTGCGCTGCACGTGTGTGTGTGAAGCTGAAGTGTGTATGAGCAGACCTGCGCTGCACGTGTGTGTGTGAAGCTGAGGTGTGTATGAGCAGACCTGCACTGCATGAAGTGTGTGTGAAGCTGAGGTGTGTATGAGCAGACCTGCGCTGCATGAAGTGTGTGTGAAGCTGAGGTGTGTATGAGCAGACCTGCGCTGCATGAAGTGTGTGTGAAGCTGAGGTGTGTATGAGCAAACCTGCGCTGCACGAAGTGTGTGTGAAGCTGAGGTGTGTATGAGCAAACCTGCGCTGCACGAAGTGTGTGTGAAGCTGAGGTGTGTATGAGCAGACCTGCGCTGCATGAAGTGTGTGTGAAGCTGAAGTGTGTATGAGCAGACCTGCGCTGCACGTGTGTGTGAAGCTGAGGTGTGTATGAGCAGACCTGCGCTGCACGAAGTGTGTGTGAAGCTGAGGTGTGTATGAGCAGACCTGCGCTGCACGAAGTGTGTGTGAAGCTGAGGTGTGTGTGAGCAGACCTGCGCTGCACGAAGTGTGTGTGAAGCTGAGGTGTGTATGAGCAGACCTGCGCTGCATGAAGTGTGTGTGTGAAGCTGAGGTGTGTGTGAGCAGACCTGCGCTGCACGTGTGTGTGTGAAGCTGAGGTGTGTATGAGCAGACCTGCGCTGCATGAAGTGTGTGTGAAGCTGAGGTGTGTATGAGCAGACCTGCGCTGCACGTGTGTGTGTGAAGCTGAGGTGTGTGTGAGCAGACCTGCGCTGCATGAAGTGTGTGTGAAGCTGAGGTGTGTGTGAGCAAACCTGCGCTGCACGAAGTGTGTGTGAAGCTGAGGTGTGTATGAGCAGACCTGCGCTGCACGTGTGTGTGTGAAGCTGAGGTGTGTGTGAGCAGACCTGCGCTGCATGAAGTGTGTGTGAAGCTGAGGTGTGTATGAGCAGACCTGCGCTGCACGAAGTGTGTGTGAAGCTGAGGTGTGTGTGAGCAGACCTGCGCTGCACGTGTGTGTGTGAAGCTGAGGTGTGTGTGAGCAGACCTGCGCTGCACGAAGTGTGTGTGAAGCTGAGGTGTGTATGAGCAGACCTGCGCTGCACGTGTGTGTGTGAAGCTGAGGTGTGTATGAGCAGACCTGCGCTGCACGTGTGTGTGTGAAGCTGAGGTGTGTATGAGCAGACCTGCGCTGCACGTGTGTGTGTGAAGCTGAGGTGTGTATGAGCAGACCTGCGCTGCACGTGTGTGTGTGAAGCTGAGGTGTGTGTGAGCAGACCTGCGCTGCACGAAGTGTGTGTGAAGCTGAGGTGTGTATGAGCAGACCTGCGCTGCACGTGTGTGTGTGAAGCTGAGGTGTGTATGAGCAGACCTGCGCTGCACGTGTGTGTGTGAAGCTGAGGTGTGTATGAGCAAACCTGCGCTGCATGAAGTGTGTGTGAAGCTGAGGTGTGTGTGAGCAGACCTGCGCTGCATGAAGTGTGTGTGAAGCTGAGGTGTGTGTGAGCAGACCTGCGCTGCACGTGTGTGTGTGAAGCTGAGGTGTGTGTGAGCAGACCTGCGCTGCACGTGTGTGTGTGTGAAGCTGAGGTGTGTATGAGCAGACCTGCGCTGCACGAAGTGTGTGTGAAGCTGAGGTGTGTATGAGCAGACCTGCGCTGCACGTGTGTGTGTGAAGCTGAGGTGTGTGTGAGCAGACCTGCGCTGCACGTGTGTGTGTGTGAAGCTGAGGTGTGTGTGAGCAGACCTGCGCTGCATGAAGTGTGTGTGAAGCTGAGGTGTGTATGAGCAAACCTGCGCTGCACGAAGTGTGTGTGAAGCTGAGGTGTGTGTGAGCAGACCTGCGCTGCATGAAGTGTGTGTGAAGCTGAAGTGTGTATGAGCAAACCTGCGCTGCACGTGTGTGTGTGAAGCTGAGGTGTGTATGAGCAGACCTGCGCTGCACATGTGTGTGTGAAGCTGAGGTGTGTATGAGCAGACCTGCGCTGCACGAAGTGTGTGTGAAGCTGAGGTGTGTGTGAGCAGACCTGCGCTGCATGAAGTGTGTGTGAAGCTGAAGTGTGTATGAGCAGACCTGCGCTGCACGTGTGTGTGTGAAGCTGAGGTGTGTATGAGCAGACCTGCGCTGCATGAAGTGTGTGTGAAGCTGAGGTGTGTATGAGCAGACCTGCGCTGCATGAAGTGTGTGTGAAGCTGAGGTGTGTATGAGCAGACCTGCGCTGCATGAAGTGTGTGTGAAGCTGAGGTGTGTATGAGCAGACCTGCGCTGCATGAAGTGTGTGTGAAGCTGAGGTGTGTATGAGCAGACCTGCGCTGCACGAAGTGTGTGTGAAGCTGAGGTGTGTATGAGCAGACCTGCGCTGCACGTGTGTGTGTGAAGCTGAGGTGTGTATGAGCAGACCTGCGCTGCACGTGTGTGTGTGAAGCTGAGGTGTGTATGAGCAGACCTGCGCTGCATGAAGTGTGTGTGAAGCTGAGGTGTGTATGAGCAGACCTGCGCTGCACGAAGTGTGTGTGAAGCTGAGGTGTGTATGAGCAGACCTGCGCTGCACGAAGTGTGTGTGAAGCTGAGGTGTGTATGAGCAGACCTGCGCTGCACGTGTGTGTGTGTGAAGCTGAGGTGTGTATGAGCAGACCTGCGCTGCACGTGTGTGTGTGTGAAGCTGAGGTGTGTATGAGCAGACCTGCGCTGCACGAAGTGTGTGAAGCTGAGGTGTGTATGAGCAGACCTGCGCTGCACGTGTGTGTGTGAAGCTGAGGTGTGTGTGAGCAGACCTGCGCTGCACGTGTGTGTGTGAAGCTGAGGTGTGTATGAGCAGACCTGCGCTGCACGTGTGTGTGTGAAGCTGAGGTGTGTGTGAGCAGACCTGCGCTGCACGTGTGTGTGTGAAGCTGAGGTGTGTATGAGCAGACCTGCGCTGCATGAAGTGTGTGTGAAGCTGAGGTGTGTATGAGCAGACCTGCGCTGCATGAAGTGTGTGTGAAGCTGAGGTGTGTATGAGCAGACCTGCGCTGCATGAAGTGTGTGTGAAGCTGAGGTGTGTATGAGCAAACCTGGGCTGCACGAAGTGTGTGTGAAGCTGAGGTGTGTATGAGCAAACCTGCGCTGCACGTGTGTGTGTGAAGCTGAGGTGTGTATGAGCAGACCTGCGCTGCACGAAGTGTGTGTGAAGCTGAGGTGTGTATGAGCAGACCTGCGCTGCACGAAGTGTGTGTGAAGCTGAGGTGTGTGTGAGCAGACCTGCGCTGCACGAAGTGTGTGTGAAGCTGAGGTGTGTATGAGCAGACCTGCGCTGCATGAAGTGTGTGTGTGAAGCTGAGGTGTGTGTGAGCAGACCTGCGCTGCACGTGTGTGTGTGAAGCTGAGGTGTGTATGAGCAGACCTGCGCTGCATGAAGTGTGTGTGAAGCTGAGGTGTGTATGAGCAGACCTGCGCTGCACGTGTGTGTGTGAAGCTGAGGTGTGTGTGAGCAGACCTGCGCTGCATGAAGTGTGTGTGAAGCTGAGGTGTGTGTGAGCAAACCTGCGCTGCACGAAGTGTGTGTGAAGCTGAGGTGTGTATGAGCAGACCTGCGCTGCACGTGTGTGTGTGAAGCTGAGGTGTGTGTGAGCAGACCTGCGCTGCATGAAGTGTGTGTGAAGCTGAGGTGTGTATGAGCAGACCTGCGCTGCACGAAGTGTGTGTGAAGCTGAGGTGTGTGTGAGCAGACCTGCGCTGCACGTGTGTGTGTGAAGCTGAGGTGTGTGTGAGCAGACCTGCGCTGCACGAAGTGTGTGTGAAGCTGAGGTGTGTATGAGCAGACCTGCGCTGCACGTGTGTGTGTGAAGCTGAGGTGTGTATGAGCAGACCTGCGCTGCACGTGTGTGTGTGAAGCTGAGGTGTGTATGAGCAGACCTGCGCTGCACGTGTGTGTGTGAAGCTGAGGTGTGTATGAGCAGACCTGCGCTGCACGTGTGTGTGTGAAGCTGAGGTGTGTGTGAGCAGACCTGCGCTGCACGAAGTGTGTGTGAAGCTGAGGTGTGTATGAGCAGACCTGCGCTGCACGTGTGTGTGTGAAGCTGAGGTGTGTATGAGCAGACCTGCGCTGCACGTGTGTGTGTGAAGCTGAGGTGTGTATGAGCAAACCTGCGCTGCATGAAGTGTGTGTGAAGCTGAGGTGTGTGTGAGCAGACCTGCGCTGCATGAAGTGTGTGTGAAGCTGAGGTGTGTGTGAGCAGACCTGCGCTGCACGTGTGTGTGTGAAGCTGAGGTGTGTGTGAGCAGACCTGCGCTGCACGTGTGTGTGTGAAGCTGAGGTGTGTGTGAGCAGACCTGCGCTGCACGTGTGTGTGTGTGAAGCTGAGGTGTGTATGAGCAGACCTGCGCTGCACGTGTGTGTGTGAAGCTGAGGTGTGTGTGAGCAGACCTGCGCTGCACGTGTGTGTGTGAAGCTGAGGTGTGTGTGAGCAGACCTGCGCTGCACGTGTGTGTGTGTGAAGCTGAGGTGTGTGTGAGCAGACCTGCGCTGCACGTGTGTGTGTGTGAAGCTGAGGTGTGTGTGAGCAGACCTGCGCTGCATGAAGTGTGTGTGAAGCTGAGGTGTGTATGAGCAGACCTGCGCTGCACGTGTGTGTGTGAAGCTGAGGTGTGTGTGAGCAGACCTGCGCTGCACGTGTGTGTGTGTGAAGCTGAGGTGTGTATGAGCAGACCTGCGCTGCATGAAGTGTGTGTGAAGCTGAGGTGTGTATGAGCAAACCTGCGCTGCATGAAGTGTGTGTGAAGCTGAGGTGTGTATGAGCAAACCTGCGCTGCACGAAGTGTGTGTGAAGCTGAGGTGTGTGTGAGCAGACCTGCGCTGCATGAAGTGTGTGTGAAGCTGAAGTGTGTATGAGCAAACCTGCGCTGCACGTGTGTGTGTGAAGCTGAGGTGTGTATGAGCAGACCTGCGCTGCACATGTGTGTGTGAAGCTGAGGTGTGTATGAGCAGACCTGCGCTGCACGAAGTGTGTGTGAAGCTGAGGTGTGTGTGAGCAGACCTGCGCTGCATGAAGTGTGTGTGAAGCTGAAGTGTGTATGAGCAGACCTGCGCTGCACGTGTGTGTGTGAAGCTGAGGTGTGTATGAGCAGACCTGCGCTGCATGAAGTGTGTGTGAAGCTGAGGTGTGTATGAGCAGACCTGCGCTGCATGAAGTGTGTGTGAAGCTGAGGTGTGTATGAGCAGACCTGCGCTGCATGAAGTGTGTGTGAAGCTGAGGTGTGTATGAGCAGACCTGCGCTGCATGAAGTGTGTGTGAAGCTGAGGTGTGTATGAGCAGACCTGCGCTGCACGAAGTGTGTGTGAAGCTGAGGTGTGTATGAGCAGACCTGCGCTGCACGTGTGTGTGTGAAGCTGAGGTGTGTATGAGCAGACCTGCGCTGCATGAAGTGTGTGTGAAGCTGAGGTGTGTATGAGCAGACCTGCGCTGCACGAAGTGTGTGTGAAGCTGAGGTGTGTATGAGCAGACCTGCGCTGCACGAAGTGTGTGTGAAGCTGAGGTGTGTATGAGCAGACCTGCGCTGCACGTGTGTGTGTGTGAAGCTGAGGTGTGTATGAGCAGACCTGCGCTGCACGTGTGTGTGTGTGAAGCTGAGGTGTGTATGAGCAGACCTGCGCTGCACGAAGTGTGTGTGAAGCTGAGGTGTGTATGAGCAGACCTGCGCTGCACGTGTGTGTGTGAAGCTGAGGTGTGTGTGAGCAGACCTGCGCTGCACGTGTGTGTGTGAAGCTGAGGTGTGTATGAGCAGACCTGCGCTGCACGTGTGTGTGTGAAGCTGAGGTGTGTGTGAGCAGACCTGCGCTGCACGTGTGTGTGTGAAGCTGAGGTGTGTGTGAGCAGACCTGCGCTGCACGTGTGTGTGTGAAGCTGAGGTGTGTGTGAGCAGACCTGCGCTGCACGTGTGTGTGTGAAGCTGAGGTGTGTGTGAGCAGACCTGCGCTGCACGTGTGTGTGTGAAGCTGAGGTGTGTGTGAGCAGACCTGCGCTGCATGAAGTGTGTGTGAAGCTAAGGTGTGTGTGAGCAGACCTGCGCTGCACGTGTGTGTGTGAAGCTGAGGTGTGTGTGAGCAGACCTGCGCTGCACGTGTGTGTGTGAAGCTGAGGTGTGTGTGAGCAGACCTGCGCTGCACGTGTGTGTGTGAAGCTGAGGTGTGTATGAGCAGACCTGCGCTGCATGAAGTGTGTGTGAAGCTGAGGTGTGTATGAGCAGACCTGCGCTGCATGAAGTGTGTGTGAAGCTGAGGTGTGTATGAGCAGACCTGCGCTGCATGAAGTGTGTGTGAAGCTGAGGTGTGTGTGAGCAGACCTGCGCTGCATGAAGTGTGTGTGAAGCTGAGGTGTGTGTGAGCAGACCTGCGCTGCATGAAGTGTGTGTGAAGCTGAGGTGTGTGTGAGCAGACCTGCGCTGCATGAAGTGTGTGTGAAGCTGAGGTGTGTATGAGCAGACCTGCGCTGCACGAAGTGTGTGTGAAGCTGAGGTGTGTGTGAGCAGACCTGCGCTGCATGAAGTGTGTGTGAAGCTGAGGTGTGTGTGAGCAGACCTGCGCTGCACGTGTGTGTGTGAAGCTGAGGTGTGTGTGAGCAGACCTGCGCTGCACGTGTGTGTGTGAAGCTGAGGTGTGTGTGAGCAGACCTGCGCTGCACGTGTGTGTGTGAAGCTGAGGTGTGTATGAGCAGACCTGCGCTGCATGAAGTGTGTGTGAAGCTGAGGTGTGTATGAGCAGACCTGCGCTGCATGAAGTGTGTGTGAAGCTGAGGTGTGTGTGAGCAGACCTGCGCTGCACGTGTGTGTGTGAAGCTGAGGTGTGTGTGAGCAGACCTGCGCTGCATGAAGTGTGTGTGAAGCTGAGGTGTGTATGAGCAGACCTGCGCTGCATGAAGTGTGTGTGAAGCTGAGGTGTGTGTGAGCAGACCTGCGCTGCATGAAGTGTGTGTGAAGCTGAGGTGTGTATGAGCAGACCTGCGCTGCACGTGTGTGTGTGAAGCTGAGGTGTGTATGAGCAGACCTGCGCTGCACGAAGTGTGTGTGAAGCTGAGGTGTGTATGAGCAGACCTGCGCTGCACGAAGTGTGTGTGAAGCTGAGGTGTGTATGAGCAGACCTGCGCTGCATGAAGTGTGTGTGAAGCTGAGGTGTGTATGAGCAGACTGCGCTGCATGAAGTGTGTGTGAAGCTGAGGTGTGTATGAGCAGACTGCGCTGCATGAAGTGTGTGTGAAGCTGAGGTGTGTATGAGCAGACTGCGCTGCATGAAGTGTGTGTGAAGCTGAGGTGTGTATGAGCAGACCTGCGCTGCATGAAGTGTGTGTGAAGCTGAGGTGTGTATGAGCAGACCTGCGCTGCATGAAGTGTGTGTGAAGCTGAGGTGTGTATGAGCAGACTGCGCTGCATGAAGTGTGTGTGAAGCTGAGGTGTGTGTGAGCAGACCTGCGCTGCACGTGTGTGTGTGTGAAGCTGAGGTGTGTATGAGCAGACTGCGCTGCATGAAGTGTGTGTGAAGCTGAGGTGTGTGTGAGCAGACCTGCGCTGCACGAAGTGTGTGTGAAGCTGAGGTGTGTATGAGCAGACCTGCGCTGCACGTGTGTGTGTGAAGCTGAGGTGTGTGTGAGCAGACCTGCGCTGCACGTGTGTGTGTGAAGCTGAGGTGTGTATGAGCAGACCTGCGCTGCACGTGTGTGTGTGAAGCTGAGGTGTGTATGAGCAGACTGCGCTGCACGAAGTGTGTGTGAAGCTGAGGTGTGTATGAGCAGACCTGCGCTGCATGAAGTGTGTGTGAAGCTGAGGTGTGTATGAGCAAACCTGCGCTGCACGAAGTGTGTGTGAAGCTGAGGTGTGTATGAGCAGACCTGCGCTGCACGAAGTGTGTGTGAAGCTGAGGTGTGTATGAGCAGACCTGCGCTGCACGAAGTGTGTGTGAAGCTGAGGTGTGTATGAGCAGACCTGCGCTGCATGAAGTGTGTGTGAAGCTGAGGTGTGTATGAGCAGACCTGCGCTGCACGAAGTGTGTGTGAAGCTGAGGTGTGTATGAGCAGACCTGCGCTGCATGAAGTGTGTGTGAAGCTGAGGTGTGTATGAGCAGACCTGCACTGCATGAAGTGTGTGTGAAGCTGAGGTGTGTATGAGCAGACCTGCGCTGCACGTGTGTGTGTGAAGCTGAGGTGTGTATGAGCAGACCTGCGCTGCATGAAGTGTGTGTGAAGCTGAGGTGTGTGTGAGCAGACCTGCGCTGCACGAAGTGTGTGTGAAGCTGAGGTGTGTATGAGCAGACCTGCGCTGCACGAAGTGTGTGTGAAGCTGAGGTGTGTGTGAGCAGACCTGCGCTGCACGAAGTGTGTGTGAAGCTGAGGTGTGTGTGAGCAGACCTGCGCTGCACGAAGTGTGTGTGAAGCTGAGGTGTGTGTGAGCAGACCTGCGCTGCACGAAGTGTGTGTGAAGCTGAGGTGTGTGTGAGCAGACCTGCGCTGCACGAAGTGTGTGTGAAGCTGAGGTGTGTGTGAGCAGACCTGCGCTGCACGAAGTGTGTGTGAAGCTGAGGTGTGTATGAGCAGACCTGCGCTGCATGAAGTGTGTGTGAAGCTGAGGTGTGTATGAGCAGACTGCGCTGCACATGTGTGTGTGAAGCTGAGGTGTGTATGAGCAAACCTGCGCTGCATGAAGTGTGTGTGAAGCTGAGGTGTGTATGAGCAAACCTGCGCTGCATGAAGTGTGTGTGAAGCTGAGGTGTGTATGAGCAAACCTGCGCTGCATGAAGTGTGTGTGAAGCTGAGGTGTGTGTGAGCAGACCTGCGCTGCACGTGTGTGTGTGAAGCTGAGGTGTGTATGAGCAGACCTGCGCTGCATGAAGTGTGTGTGAAGCTGAGGTGTGTATGAGCAGACCTGCGCTTCATGAAGTGTGTGTGAAGCTGAGGTGTGTGTGAGCAGACCTGCGCTGCACGAAGTGTGTGTGAAGCTGAGGTGTGTGTGAGCAGACCTGCGCTGCACGTGTGTGTGTGAAGCTGAGGTGTGTATGAGCAGACCTGCGCTGCATGAAGTGTGTGTGTGAAGCTGAGGTGTGTGTGAGCAGACCTGCGCTGCACGTGTGTGTGTGTGAAGCTGAGGTGTGTGTGAGCAGACCTGCGCTGCATGAAGTGTGTGTGTGAAGCTGAGGTGTGTGTGAGCAGACCTGCGCTGCATGAAGTGTGTGTGTGAAGCTGAGGTGTGTGTGAGCAGACCTGCGCTGCACGTGTGTGTGTGTGAAGCTGAGGTGTGTGTGAGCAGACCTGCGCTGCATGAAGTGTGTGTGAAGCTGAGGTGTGTATGAGCAGACCTGCGCTGCACGAAGTGTGTGTGAAGCTGAGGTGTGTATGAGCAGACCTGCGCTGCACGTGTGTGTGTGTGAAGCTGAGGTGTGTATGAGCAGACCTGCGCTTCATGAAGTGTGTGTGAAGCTGAGGTGTGTGTGAGCAGACCTGCGCTGCACGTGTGTGTGTGTGAAGCTGAGGTGTGTATGAGCAGACCTGCGCTGCACGAAGTGTGTGTGAAGCTGAGGTGTGTATGAGCAGACCTGCGCTGCATGAAGTGTGTGTGAAGCTGAGGTGTGTATGAGCAGACCTGCGCTGCACGAAGTGTGTGTGAAGCTGAGGTGTGTGTGAGCAGACTGCGCTGCATGAAGTGTGTGAAGCTGAGGTGTGTATGAGCAGACCTGCGCTGCATGAAGTGTGTGTGAAGCTGAGGTGTGTGTGAGCAGACCTGCGCTGCACGTGTGTGTGTGAAGCTGAGGTGTGTATGAGCAGACCTGCACTGCATGAAGTGTGTGTGAAGCTGAGGTGTGTATGAGCAGACCTGCGCTGCATGAAGTGTGTGTGAAGCTGAGGTGTGTGTGAGCAGACCTGCGCTGCACGTGTGTGTGTGTGAAGCTGAGGTGTGTATGAGCAGACCTGCGCTGCACGAAGTGTGTGTGAAGCTGAGGTGTGTATGAGCAGACCTGCGCTGCATGAAGTGTGTGTGAAGCTGAGGTGTGTGTGAGCAGACCTGCGCTGCATGAAGTGTGTGTGAAGCTGAGGTGTGTATGAGCAGACCTGCGCTGCACGAAGTGTGTGTGAAGCTGAGGTGTGTATGAGCAGACCTGCGCTGCATGAAGTGTGTGTGAAGCTGAGGTGTGTATGAGCAGACCTGCGCTGCACGAAGTGTGTGTGAAGCTGAGGTGTGTGTGAGCAGACCTGCGCTGCACGAAGTGTGTGTGAAGCTGAGGTGTGTGTGAGCAGACCTGCGCTGCACGAAGTGTGTGTGAAGCTGAGGTGTGTATGAGCAAACCTGCGCTGCACGAAGTGTGTGTGAAGCTGAGGTGTGTATGAGCAAACCTGCGCTGCACGAAGTGTGTGTGAAGCTGAGGTGTGTATGAGCAAACCTGCGCTGCATGAAGTGTGTGTGAAGCTGAGGTGTGTATGAGCAGACTGCGCTGCATGAAGTGTGTGTGAAGCTGAGGTGTGTATGAGCAGACCTGCGCTGCACGAAGTGTGTGTGAAGCTGAGGTGTGTATGAGCAGACCTGCGCTGCATGAAGTGTGTGTGAAGCTGAGGTGTGTGTGAGCAGACCTGCGCTGCATGAAGTGTGTGTGAAGCTGAGGTGTGTATGAGCAGACCTGCGCTGCACGAAGTGTGTGTGAAGCTGAGGTGTGTATGAGCAGACCTGCGCTGCATGAAGTGTGTGTGAAGCTGAGGTGTGTATGAGCAGACCTGCGCTGCATGAAGTGTGTGTGTGAAGCTGAGGTGTGTATGAGCAGACCTGCGCTGCACGAAGTGTGTGTGAAGCTGAGGTGTGTGTGAGCAGACCTGCGCTGCACGAAGTGTGTGTGAAGCTGAGGTGTGTATGAGCAGACCTGCGCTGCATGAAGTGTGTGTGAAGCTGAGGTGTGTATGAGCAAACCTGCGCTGCACGAAGTGTGTGTGAAGCTGAGGTGTGTATGAGCAAACCTGCGCTGCACGAAGTGTGTGTGAAGCTGAGGTGTGTATGAGCAAACCTGCGCTGCATGAAGTGTGTGTGAAGCTGAGGTGTGTATGAGCAGACTGCGCTGCATGAAGTGTGTGTGAAGCTGAGGTGTGTATGAGCAAACCTGCGCTGCACGAAGTGTGTGTGAAGCTGAGGTGTGTGTGAGCAGACCTGCGCTGCATGAAGTGTGTGTGAAGCTGAGGTGTGTATGAGCAGACCTGCGCTGCATGAAGTGTGTGTGAAGCTGAGGTGTGTGTGAGCAGACTGCGCTGCACGAAGTGTGTGTGAAGCTGAGGTGTGTATGAGCAGACCTGCGCTGCACGAAGTGTGTGTGAAGCTGAGGTGTGTATGAGCAGACCTGCGCTGCATGAAGTGTGTGTGAAGCTGAGGTGTGTGTGAGAGCTGAGGTGTGTATGAGCAGACTGCGCTGCATGAAGTGTGTGTGAAGCTGAGGTGTGTGTGAGCAGACCTGCGCTGCACGTGTGTGTGTGTGAAGCTGAGGTGTGTGTGAGCAGACCTGCGCTGCACGTGTGTGTGTGAAGCTGAGGTGTGTATGAGCAGACCTGCGCTGCACGTGTGTGTGTGAAGCTGAGGTGTGTGTGAGCAGACTGCGCTGCACGAAGTGTGTGTGAAGCTGAGGTGTGTATGAGCAGACTGCGCTGCACGAAGTGTGTGTGAAGCTGAGGTGTGTATGAGCAGACCTGCGCTGCACGTGTGTGTGTGAAGCTGAGGTGTGTGTGAGCAGACCTGCGCTGCACGTGTGTGTGTGAAGCTGAGGTGTGTATGAGCAGACCTGCGCTGCACGTGTGTGTGTGAAGCTGAGGTGTGTGTGAGCAGACCTGCGCTGCATGAAGTGTGTGTGAAGCTGAGGTGTGTGTGAGCAGACCTGCGCTGCACGTGTGTGTGTGTGAAGCTGAGGTGTGTATGAGCAGACTGCGCTGCACGAAGTGTGTGTGAAGCTGAGGTGTGTATGAGCAGACCTGCACTGCACGAAGTGTGTGTGAAGCTGAGGTGTGTATGAGCAGACCTGCGCTGCACGAAGTGTGTGTGAAGCTGAGGTGTGTGTGAGCAGACCTGCGCTGCATGAAGTGTGTGTGAAGCTGAGGTGTGTGTGAGCAGACCTGCGCTGCACGTGTGTGTGTGAAGCTGAGGTGTGTATGAGCAGACCTGCACTGCACGAAGTGTGTGTGAAGCTGAGGTGTGTGTGAGCAGACCTGCGCTGCATGAAGTGTGTGTGAAGCTGAGGTGTGTGTGAGCAGACCTGCGCTGCACGTGTGTGTGTGAAGCTGAGGTGTGTATGAGCAGACCTGCGCTGCATGAAGTGTGTGTGAAGCTGAGGTGTGTATGAGCAGACCTGCGCTGCACGAAGTGTGTGTGAAGCTGAGGTGTGTGTGAGCAGACCTGCGCTGCACGAAGTGTGTGTGAAGCTGAGGTGTGTGTGAGCAGACCTGCGCTGCATGAAGTGTGTGTGAAGCTGAGGTGTGTGTGAGCAGACCTGCGCTGCACGAAGTGTGTGTGAAGCTGAGGTGTGTATGAGCAGACCTGCGCTGCACGAAGTGTGTGTGAAGCTGAGGTGTGTGTGAGCAGACCTGCGCTGCACGAAGTGTGTGTGAAGCTGAGGTGTGTGTGAGCAGACCTGCGCTGCACGAAGTGTGTGTGAAGCTGAGGTGTGTATGAGCAGACCTGCGCTGCACGAAGTGTGTGTGAAGCTGAGGTGTGTATGAGCAGACCTGCGCTGCACGAAGTGTGTGTGAAGCTGAGGTGTGTGTGAGCAGACCTGCGCTGCATGAAGTGTGTGTGAAGCTGAGGTGTGTGTGAGCAGACCTGCGCTGCACGAAGTGTGTGTGAAGCTGAGGTGTGTATGAGCAGACCTGCGCTGCACGAAGTGTGTGTGAAGCTGAGGTGTGTGTGAGCAGACCTGCGCTGCACGAAGTGTGTGTGAAGCTGAGGTGTGTGTGAGCAGACCTGCGCTGCACGAAGTGTGTGTGAAGCTGAGGTGTGTGTGAGCAGACCTGCGCTGCACGAAGTGTGTGTGAAGCTGAGGTGTGTGTGAGCAGACCTGCGCTGCACGAAGTGTGTGTGAAGCTGAGGTGTGTATGAGCAGACTGCGCTGCACATGTGTGTGTGAAGCTGAGGTGTGTATGAGCAGACCTGCGCTGCACGAAGTGTGTGTGAAGCTGAAGTGTGTATGAGCAGACCTGCGCTGCATGAAGTGTGTGTGAAGCTGAGGTGTGTATGAGCAGACCTGCGCTGCATGAAGTGTGTGTGAAGCTGAGGTGTGTATGAGCAAACCTGCGCTGCACGAAGTGTGTGTGAAGCTGAGGTGTGTGTGAGCAGACCTGCGCTGCACGAAGTGTGTGTGAAGCTGAGGTGTGTGTGAGCAGACCTGCGCTGCATGAAGTGTGTGTGAAGCTGAGGTGTGTGTGAGCAGACCTGCGCTGCATGAAGTGTGTGTGAAGCTGAGGTGTGTGTGAGCAGACCTGCGCTGCACGAAGTGTGTGTGAAGCTGAGGTGTGTATGAGCAGACCTGCGCTGCACGTGTGTGTGTGAAGCTGAGGTGTGTGTGAGCAGACCTGCGCTGCACGAAGTGTGTGTGAAGCTGAGGTGTGTATGAGCAGACCTGCGCTGCACGTGTGTGTGTGAAGCTGAGGTGTGTGTGAGCAGACCTGCGCTGCATGAAGTGTGTGTGAAGCTGAGGTGTGTATGAGCAAACCTGCGCTGCACGAAGTGTGTGTGAAGCTGAGGTGTGTGTGAGCAGACCTGCGCTGCACGAAGTGTGTGTGAAGCTGAGGTGTGTGTGAGCAGACCTGCGCTGCACGAAGTGTGTGTGAAGCTGAGGTGTGTATGAGCAGACTGCGCTGCACATGTGTGTGTGAAGCTGAGGTGTGTATGAGCAGACCTGCGCTGCACGAAGTGTGTGTGAAGCTGAAGTGTGTATGAGCAGACCTGCGCTGCATGAAGTGTGTGTGAAGCTGAGGTGTGTATGAGCAGACCTGCGCTGCATGAAGTGTGTGTGAAGCTGAGGTGTGTATGAGCAAACCTGCGCTGCACGAAGTGTGTGTGAAGCTGAGGTGTGTGTGAGCAGACCTGCGCTGCACGAAGTGTGTGTGAAGCTGAGGTGTGTGTGAGCAGACCTGCGCTGCATGAAGTGTGTGTGAAGCTGAGGTGTGTGTGAGCAGACCTGCGCTGCATGAAGTGTGTGTGAAGCTGAGGTGTGTGTGAGCAGACCTGCGCTGCACGAAGTGTGTGTGAAGCTGAGGTGTGTATGAGCAGACCTGCGCTGCACGTGTGTGTGTGAAGCTGAGGTGTGTGTGAGCAGACCTGCGCTGCACGAAGTGTGTGTGAAGCTGAGGTGTGTATGAGCAGACCTGCGCTGCACGTGTGTGTGTGAAGCTGAGGTGTGTGTGAGCAGACCTGCGCTGCACGAAGTGTGTGTGAAGCTGAGGTGTGTATGAGCAGACCTGCGCTGCACGTGTGTGTGTGAAGCTGAGGTGTGTGTGAGCAGACCTGCGCTGCACGAAGTGTGTGTGAAGCTGAGGTGTGTATGAGCAGACCTGCGCTGCATGAAGTGTGTGTGAAGCTGAGGTGTGTATGAGCAGACTGCGCTGCATGAAGTGTGTGTGAAGCTGAGGTGTGTATGAGCAGACCTGCGCTGCACGTGTGTGTGTGAAGCTGAGGTGTGTATGAGCAGACCTGCGCTGCATGAAGTGTGTGTGAAGCTGAGGTGTGTGTGAGCAGACCTGCGCTGCATGAAGTGTGTGTGAAGCTGAGGTGTGTGTGAGCAGACCTGCGCTGCACGAAGTGTGTGTGAAGCTGAGGTGTGTATGAGCAGACCTGCGCTGCACGTGTGTGTGTGAAGCTGAGGTGTGTGTGAGCAGACCTGCGCTGCACGAAGTGTGTGTGAAGCTGAGGTGTGTATGAGCAGACCTGCGCTGCACGTGTGTGTGTGAAGCTGAGGTGTGTGTGAGCAGACCTGCGCTGCATGAAGTGTGTGTGAAGCTGAGGTGTGTATGAGCAGACCTGCGCTGCACGAAGTGTGTGTGAAGCTGAGGTGTGTATGAGCAGACCTGCGCTGCATGAAGTGTGTGTGAAGCTGAGGTGTGTATGAGCAGACTGCGCTGCATGAAGTGTGTGTGAAGCTGAGGTGTGTATGAGCAGACCTGCGCTGCACGTGTGTGTGTGAAGCTGAGGTGTGTATGAGCAGACCTGCGCTGCACGAAGTGTGTGTGAAGCTGAGGTGTGTATGAGCAGACCTGCGCTGCACGAAGTGTGTGTGAAGCTGAGGTGTGTATGAGCAGACCTGCGCTGCACGTGTGTGTGTGAAGCTGAGGTGTGTATGAGCAGACCTGCGCTGCATGAAGTGTGTGTGAAGCTGAGGTGTGTGTGAGCAGACCTGCGCTGCATGAAGTGTGTGTGAAGCTGAGGTGTGTATGAGCAGACCTGCGCTGCATGAAGTGTGTGTGAAGCTGAGGTGTGTGTGAGCAGACCTGCGCTGCATGAAGTGTGTGTGAAGCTGAGGTGTGTGTGAGCAGACCTGCGCTGCATGAAGTGTGTGTGAAGCTGAGGTGTGTATGAGCAGACCTGCGCTGCATGAAGTGTGTGTGAAGCTGAGGTGTGTGTGAGCAGACCTGCGCTGCATGAAGTGTGTGTGAAGCTGAGGTGTGTGTGAGCAGACCTGCGCTGCACGAAGTGTGTGTGAAGCTGAGGTGTGTATGAGCAGACCTGCGCTGCACGAAGTGTGTGTGAAGCTGAGGTGTGTGTGAGCAGACCTGCGCTGCACGAAGTGTGTGTGAAGCTGAGGTGTGTGTGAGCAGACCTGCGCTGCACGAAGTGTGTGTGAAGCTGAGGTGTGTATGAGCAGACCTGCGCTGCATGAAGTGTGTGTGAAGCTGAGGTGTGTGTGAGCAGACCTGCGCTGCACGAAGTGTGTGTGAAGCTGAGGTGTGTGTGAGCAGACCTGCGCTGCACGAAGTGTGTGTGAAGCTGAGGTGTGTATGAGCAGACCTGCGCTGCATGAAGTGTGTGTGAAGCTGAGGTGTGTATGAGCAGACCTGCGCTGCACGAAGTGTGTGTGAAGCTGAGGTGTGTATGAGCAGACCTGCGCTGCACGTGTGTGTGTGAAGCTGAGGTGTGTATGAGCAGACCTGCGCTGCATGAAGTGTGTGTGAAGCTGAGGTGTGTATGAGCAGACCTGCGCTGCACGAAGTGTGTGTGAAGCTGAGGTGTGTATGAGCAGACCTGCGCTGCACGTGTGTGTGTGAAGCTGAGGTGTGTATGAGCAGACCTGCGCTGCATGAAGTGTGTGTGAAGCTGAGGTGTGTATGAGCAGACCTGCGCTGCACGAAGTGTGTGTGAAGCTGAGGTGTGTATGAGCAGACCTGCGCTGCACGTGTGTGTGTGTGAAGTTGAGGTGTGTATGAGCAGACCTGCGCTGCACGTGTGTGTGTGAAGCTGAGGTGTGTGTGTGTGTGTGTGTGTGTGTGTGTGTGTGTGTGTCTTCTGGGCTCAGTGCTGGAGGAAAAACTCATTTTGGATGTTAGTCTGAAACAACATGTTTTGAAAAGCCAAATATTCCAAAATCTCAAAACTGATGCGTGAAAGAGTCTTGAAGAAACCCGTCTCGACATGCACAGCTATAGTGACCAGACCATTCCATGAGCCTCTTCCTCAGTGTTTCTCTCCTGCTTTCCAGCACAAAACATTCCTAAATCAGGATACACTTACTGGAGAAGCAAAAACTTCTGAAACAATCAAGGTTGTGCTGAAAACAACACAAAAAACTAATATCCGCCAGTGGGGTCAGAAAAATAATCTTGATTTCCCTTTGAATTGAGTTTATTTTTCTGACTCCACACATTAGTTGTTGTTTGAGCACTGACACATTCAGCACATTTACACTGATTTAAACAGCAGATATTCAGTTTCACTTTCCCTGGCAGAAGGTCTGATTCAGAAAGAGGAATGACGACACAATCAACGTCAAATATGATCCAACTTGTCTTGGCGGTGAACAGTTCTGCTTTGTTGGCTACCTGAACATTTCAGCAATGCAGGAAAGCCCCGGCACAACTGTAACAGGACCACACATGAAGTACAGTAAATAAGCCGGAGAATAAGGAACGATGGGGTGTTGAGGGATTACCAGGGCCAGACGTGTCACTGTGAAACTGGAAGCTGGTAATCCCCGTGATCCTTCAGGGAACTGGGTTTTCTTGGAGTCGTTCATCTCAGAGTTGGACGTTCTTACGGTCCGCCAGCGAAACTGGCTCATTATGTTGTAGTTTTAAACGAGTGCTGGATGCAGATCTCACAGTCCGTGCCGTCAGTGGGGATATAGAGCACATCTGGGCTTTACCTGTGAGCGCTCGACACCTCTGCCCACTCTCGGGCCGGATACGGTGGATGTGCGGAGACCGGAGAGACGGCGCATCTGTATAGCAGTGACTCAGGGATGACAGAAGCTCTAGATTACAGGCTTTAGGCCTGCACTTCCCTTCACACAACAAGCGTCGCCCACGCAGGGTGTGTGTGTGTGTGTGTGTGTGTGTGTGTGTGCGTGTGTGTGTGTGTGTGTGTGTGTGTGGGATCTGACAGCACTAAAAATGGAGCCCAGAGAACAGGATTTCACCATTTCAGCTTGAGAAAAGATGAAGTGAGTTCACAGTTCACACTGTGAGAGAGTCATGAATCTGTACAGTAGAGTCACCAACACTGAAGAGTTTTAGAGAGATTGTTCACGTTCACTCATTTATTCACCTTTATGTCGTTTGGCTTGATTTCTTATAGTCATGAAGCACAAAAGCAGATGATTATCAGAATGTCCATGCTGCTGTTTCCCGGAACGGACTGAAAGCAGTTACACGTCATTTAAAGGGTAATTATTCAATTCACATTTATTTGTGTAGCGCTTTTCACAACACACACCGTTTCAAAGCAGCTTCACAGAGAATGCATGTTAATCACACAAATATGTATTGAGTAATATTAAGGAGCTACATGTGCTTCAGGGTTAGGGTTTGGTTTAGGGTTAATTGCCTGTAATTATGCATAATTTACTGTTATTACTATAGTAAATATCAAATATTAAAAGTGTTTACTGAAAATGTGTTTCATTCGCTACTGAAAAACTGTGACTGAGCACTAAAGTAACAATAGAAGTATCTTACCTGGAATTAACTGAACCTGTTCTGGTAGTAATTACGCATTACTGTAGAATGGACTTTCCATTGTGGAAGTGACCAGAGGAAGTCGATTCATGTCTGTCACACTATTTCACAACAACGTCTCAAAGACTTTGCTAATTTTCAACAACATGTTTAATAATGCAGAATGATCTAATGTCCACAACAACAGGTCCGACTCGGCCAAACATCTATCATTAGGAGGGATCGACTTCCAGTTTTCTGAGGTAATTTGTTCTGCAATTACTATTTATTCCTCTTTTACAGTGCAGTGGTTCATTGGGGAACATGACTATAAATAACACATTATCTTGAGAAATATGAGTCAGAAACTTAGTTAAGTTAGTCTTCCCCTTTCCACGGATTAGAGACTAGCGTGGAGTTTTCTCCCTCAGACCCCTGACTCCTGCTTCTGATCGCTTTCAGAGGGAAAAGCTGTCTATAACTGCTGGTCTAGGATCAGTTTTCTCCCTCAAACCCCTGACTCCTGCTTCTGTTCGCTTACAGAGGGAAAAGCTGTCTATAACTGCTGGTCTAGGATCAGTTTTCTCCCTCAAACCCCTGACTCCTGCTTCTGATCGCTTTCAGAGGGAAAAGCTGTCTATAACTGCTGGTCTAGGATCAGTTTTCTCCCTCAAACCCCTGACTCCTGCTTCTGATCGCTTTCAGAGGGAAAAGCTGTCTATAACTGCTGGTCTAGGATCAGTTTTCTCCCTCAAACCCCTGACTCCTGCTTCTGATCGCTTACAGAGGGAAAAGCTGTCTATAACTGCTGGTCTAGGATCAGTTTTCTCCCTCAAACCCCTGACTCCTGCTTCTGATCGCTTTCAGAGGGAAAAGCTGTCTATAACTGCTGGTCTAGGATCAGTTTTCTCCCTCAAACCCCTGACTCCTGCTTCTGTTCGCTTTCAGAGGGAAAAGCTGTCTATAACTGCTGGTCTAGGATCAGTTTTCTTCCTCAGACCCCTGACTCCTGCTTCTGTTCGCTTTCAGAGGGAAAAGCTGTCTATAACTGCTGGTCTAGGATCAGTTTTCTCCCTCAGACCCCTGACTCCTGCTTCTGTTTGCTTTCAGAGGGAAAAGCTGTCTATAACTGCTGGTCTAGGATCAGTTTTCTCCCTTGAACCCCTGACTCCTGCTTCTGATCGCTTTCAGAGGGAAAAGCTGTCTATAACTGCTGGTCTAGGATCAGTTTTCTCCCTCAGACCCCTGACTCCTGCTTCTGTTTGCTTTCAGAGGGAAAAGCTGTCTATAACTGCTGGTCTAGGATCAGTTTTCTCCCTTAAACCCCTGACTCCTGCTTCTGATCGCTTTCAGAGGGAAAAGCTGTCTATAACTGCTGGTCTAGGATCAGTTTTCTCCCTCAAACCCCTGACTCCTGCTTCTGATCGCTTTCAGAGGGAAAAGCTGTCTATAACTGCTGGTCTAGGATCAGTTTTCTCCCTCAAACCCCTGACTCCTGCTTCTGATCGCTTTCAGAGGGAAAAGCTGTCTATAACTGCTGGTCTAGGATCAGTTTTCTCCCTCAAACCCCTGACTCCTGCTTCTGATCGCTTTCAGAGGGAAAAGCTGTCTATAACTGCTGGTCTAGGATCAGTTTTCTCCCTCAAACCCCTGACTCCTGCTTCTGATCGCTTTCAGAGGGAAAAGCTGTCTATAACTGCTGGTCTAGGATCAGTTTTCTCCCTCAAACCCCTGACTCCTGCTTCTGTTCGCTTTCAGAGGGAAAAGCTGTCTATAACTGCTGGTCTAGGATCAGTTTTCTTCCTCAGACCCCTGACTCCTGCTTCTGTTCGCTTTCAGAGGGAAAAGCTGTCTATAACTGCTGGTCTAGGATCAGTTTTCTCCCTCAGACCCCTGACTCCTGCTTCTGTTTGCTTTCAGAGGGAAAAGCTGTCTATAACTGCTGGTCTAGGATCAGTTTTCTCCCTTGAACCCCTGACTCCTGCTTCTGATCGCTTTCAGAGGGAAAAGCTGTCTATAACTGCTGGTCTAGGATCAGTTTTCTCCCTCAGACCCCTGACTCCTGCTTCTGTTTGCTTTCAGAGGGAAAAGCTGTCTATAACTGCTGGTCTAGGATCAGTTTTCTCCCTTGAACCCCTGACTCCTGCTTCTGATCGCTTTCAGAGGGAAAAGCTGTCTATAACTGCTGGTCTAGGATCAGTTTTCTCCCTCAGACCCCTGACTCCTGCTTCTGATTGCTTTCAGAGGGAAAAGCTGTCTATAACTGCTGGTCTAGGATCAGTTTTCTCCCTCAGACCCCTGACTCCTGCTTCTGATCGCTTTCAGAGGGAAAAGCTGTCTATAACTGCTGGTCTAGGATCAGTTTTCTCCCTCAGACCCCTGACTCCTGCTTCTGTTTGCTTTCAGAGGGAAAAGCTGTCTATAACTGCTGGTCTAGGATCAGTTTTCTCCCTCAGACCCCTGACTCCTGCTTCTGTTTGCTTTCAGAGGGAAAAGCTGTCTATAACTGCTGGTCTAGGATCAGTTTTCTCCCTCAAACCCCTGACTCCTGCTTCTGATCGCTTTCAGAGGGAAAAGCTGTCTATAACTGCTGGTCTAGGATCAGTTTTCTCCCTCAGACCCCTGACTCCTGCTTCTGATTGCTTTCAGAGGGAAAAGCTGTCTATAACTGCTGGTCTAGGATCAGTTTTCTCCCTTAAACCCCTGACTCCTGCTTCTGATCGCTTTCAGAGGGAAAAGCTGTCTATAACTGCTGGTCTAGGATCAGTTTTCTCCCTCAGACCCCTGACTCCTGCTTCTGTTTGCTTTCAGAGGGAAAAGCTGTCTATAACTGCTGGTCTAGGATCAGTTTTCTCCCTCAGACCCCTGACTCCTGCTTCTGTTTGCTTTCAGAGGGAAAAGCTGTCTATAACTGCTGGTCTAGGATCAGTTCTCTTACGAGAGTCCTCTCGTACTGCGTTTTTATCAAAACGCTACGGGAAAAGTCTCTTTTCACGAAATACTGAAGCAAAAAATTATCCTTACTTTTCATACATGTAAAGCGCGTTGCAGCAGTAGTCAGCTATGGCGAGACGGCTTGCTCGCTCATTGGCTGCTCTGCGGCAACTGCATAAGCCTATCGAGCGAGGCCTGAGGTGACGTCAGGCCAATTAGGGCGCTTCGCGCCCTCCTTGCCATTTCCCGCCGAGACGGGTGTGGCTAACCTCTATAAAAGGAGCTCGAAAAGGCTGATTCACTTGATTTTCATCTCTTCAGCGAAGCTCACGCATCGCTGGATCACGAGGAAGCACGCGTCGTCTGATGCAAGCACTTCAGCGGGACGAGCCCTCGAAGCAGCTGGCCAACGCCGCCTTCTACCGCCGTACCTGCTGCGCTTTCCGACGCCATATCCTTTACATTCTTGTTCTTGTGTGTGTGTGTGTGTGTGTGTGTGTTCGCTTTGCAACACTCACCCCTAAAAGAGCTGCGTCTTTTTCAAGATGCCTTCTCATGCAGCGCTCGCGCTCGCTGACGGCGAAACGCCTTCACTCCGAGCCAATTGCCTACGGTGACTCTGAGGACTCGCCGGGCATCCTTTCCGAGGCTGCCCTTCCTGGAAGCGGATGGCGGGATTAGTTTTTCTTTACGTTACAAGAAAAGCTACCCTGCCTCTGCACGCGTCATTCACCGGCGAAGGAGAAAAGAGCGTTCTTAGTCCCACCGTTGGTCGGTCTGACCTCTTTTCTCTCACATTTCTCAGTTCCCTGTTCGGCGACTGGAAATATTATTGCAGCAAGTGAGTCTGTTATAACACGCTTGCCTGCCAGCAAACGCCGAAGAATACATGTTGACGCCGCTTTCAAAAGCCTGTATCCCCCTGTGGCTCAGTGGTGGAATTATAGGTTTTCCACATGGGAGACCGGAGTTCGAATCCCGGTCTAGCGGCATATATATTTATGCCGCCAATGCTTTGCTCTGTCAGTCCCCTGAAGGCGACTGCAGAGATGCATTTTGCAGCCAGCGAGCGCGTAGTACCCGCTTGCCTGCAACCGAACACCGTTTCTACGGTTCCCATGCGTCACTGGCGAAAGGAGAATGGAGTGTTTTCAGCCCCGCTGAAGCTGGGCGATATCCACTCTTCTCACATTCTGGCATTTTGCAGGCGTCTGAAAATGCAAATCACTCTGTTTGTTCCCCGAGAGGCAACTGCAGACGTGTTTTTTGCTGCCCACGAGCACGTGGTACATGCCTGCAAGCAAACGCCAGTGTGGATAATATTCACGCTGACTTTGTCTATGTATCTTCACTGTGGTCCAGTGGTAGATTCTTAGGCTTTCGCGCGGGGGATCCGAGTTCGAATCCCGGGTCTACCGGCAGAAAATATTTATGCCGCCGAATGCAAATCACTCTGATTGTTCCCCGAGAGGCAACTGCAGACGTGTTTTTTGCTGCCCACGAGCACGTGGTACATGCCTGCAAGCAAACGCCAGTGTGGATAATGCTCGCGCTGACTTTGTCTATGTATTGTCACTGTGGTCCAGTGGTAGATTCTTAGGCGCGGGGGATCCGAGTTCGAATCCCAGGTCTGCCGGCAGAAAATATTTATGCCGCCGAATGCAAATCACTCTGTTTGTTCCCCGAGAGGCAACTGCAGACGTGTTTTTTGCAGCCCACGAGCACCTGGTACATGGCCAGACTTCTACCGAAGTCCCGGCCACGGCCGATGATGCTATATGTGTAGAGAAGATGCCCACTGCCTAGTGCCCATCCCTACACACTAGCACAGCCCTTCACACAGGGCCCGCGCTCATATATTCGACTCGGGTCGATCACGCACACAACATAGTGAACGTGCCCACTGCCTAGTGCCCACAAACACTATGTTCTGCATGCCTTGTGGTTTCTGTAAAGACGAAACCTGTGTGCATTCACTCTGCTCAGGCAGACAGTGCACTCGTTGCAGTAACTGTGCCCGCTCTCCCGCGCCCACACTTACTCACGGCCATTATATGTCCTACGGGACTCGCCCAGCCCTCCTTTGCTCGGTTAAACACCGCAGCGGGGTCGAGCGCAGGCATTCTGTCCACTGTGATCAGCGCGCTTCCCCCTAGGGCTCGCGCACATAAAATCGACTCAGGTCGATTGCGCTTCCAACATAGTAAAAGTGCCCACTTCCCAGTGCCCACGAACACTATGTCTCACAGATCACAGGCTCTCTGTAAAAACGGGACCTGTGCGCGCTCGCTCTGCTCAGGCAGGCAGCGCGTCCAAAGCAGTGAATGTGCCCGTTTCCCGCCCACATTTACTTGCAGACAGCATGAGTCCCACGAGACTTTCTCAGCCCTCCCTCACTCAGTTAAGCACTGTAGTAGGGTCGAGGACGAGCGTTCTGCCCGCTGTAATAAGCGCGCTCCCCGCCTCGAATGTCACAGGCGTAACGCCTATGTTATTGCGCCCCGAAGCACCTCTGTTGCAGAACAGAGCGTGCTTCGCATCCAACCCTTAGCCAGCCATGCAGAGGCATGGGCAGCGCTTCCAGGGGTTTCGGACTGGGTGCTAGACATTATAAACAGAGGCTTCTCGCTACAGTTTTGTCGACGCCCTCCCCGCTTCACAGCGCGCGTCGAAACTACGGTGACTTTAGGAGTAGCACACCTACTTCGCGCCGAAATATCAAAACTGATGAGCAAAGGGGCGATAGAGCATGTATCCCAAGCTCAAAGCGAAGGGGGGCTATACAGCAGATACTTTCTTGTCCCCAAAAAGGACGGTGGTATCAGACCCATATTGGATCTAAGACGGCTGAACAGAGCATTAGTGAAACGCAGTTTCAAAATGCTCACGACCAGCAAAATTCTCGCGCATGTTCGCCGAGAAGACTGGTTCATGTCGATAGATCTGAAGGACGCGTATTTTCAAATACAGATAGCGTCATATCACAGGCGATACTTGAGATTCGCCTTCGAGGGTCAGACATACCAGTATACAGTCCTGCCCTTCGGCTTGTCCCTGGCACCTCGTACATTTACGAAATGCATGGACGCAGCGCTCGCTCCTCTCAGACTCAGAGGCATGCGAGTGCTGAACTATTTGGACGACTGGTTGATCCTAGCTCAATCACGATCTCAGCTCGTGGAGCACAGAACCATTTTACTCGATCACCTCGAGAATCTTGGTATCACGGTCAATTGGGCAAAGAGTTCACTGAACCCCAGTCAAACGATTTCGTTTCTGGGTATCGTTCTGGACTCGCAGTCTATGACAGCGCGGCTGTCGCCACAGCGCGTGCTGCACATTCAGCGCGCGGCGAGGTCTTTCCGCCGCAGCGTTTTCACCCCGCTCAGGAAGTTTCAAAGGATGCTGGGTCTCATGGCCTCAGCATCATCAGTTCTCCAGCTGGGCTTGCTCCGCATGCGCCCGCTGCAGTTCTGGTTGAAAGCGCGAGTACCGCGCGGAGCGTGGGTGTCCGGCCGGTTACGCCTCAAGGTCAATCAAAGCTGTGTGACAGCCCTGATACCTTGGTTGGCGGACGGCTGGTACCAATCAGGTGTAAGCCTGGGGACTTCCTCGAGAGTGAGGATGGTGTCGACAGACGCATCCACCTCGGGATGGGGAGCGCTGCTCGAGGGCAGACCGTTCTTCGGCCTGTGGTCGGAACGAGAAAAGCTCCAACACATCAACTGCCTGGAAATGCTGGCAGTGCACAACGCGCTGACGCGTTTTTGTCCCCATATCAAGGACCAACACGTCGTAGTCCGTTTGGACAACACGGCCGTGGTGTCCTATATAAATCGCCAGGGCGGTCTGAAATCCACATCCCTGTACAGGCTGGCGAAACGCCTCCTAATATGGGCTCAGCACAATTTGCGCTCGCTGAGGGCAGTGCATGTGCCTGGGCTCCAGAATGTGGGCCCAGACAGACTGTCCAGGAACAACATTCCCCTGGGCGAATGGTCTCTACACCCACAAACAGTCCGGCTGTTGTGGGAGAGACTCGGCAGAGCGGAGGTGGACCTATTCGCGTCCCGCGAAAACGCTCATTGCCCCGTGTTCTTTTCCAAGAACGACAGCGCGCTGTCCTAGATGTGGCCGCGCTGCCCGCTATACGCTTTCCCCCCCGTCTCCCTCCTGCCACAGGTGTTAGAGCGGGTCAGGGAAACAGAATGCCCAGTGCTGCTTGTAGCACCGTTCTGGAGGAACCAAGCATGGTTTCCAGTCCTGATGCAGCTAGCAGACTTCGCTCCATGGCCAGTGCCATTGAGGAGAGATCTCCTCTCGCAGGCCGGGGGCTCGATTTGGCACCCACACCCGGAGCTGTGGTCCCTTCATGCGTGGGCGCTCAACGGATATCCGTTGACCTCGCAGAGGGAGTGATAAATACCATCACTCAGGCCAGAGCGCCGTCGACTCGGCGGCTTTATGCCTCAAAGTGGTCGGTTTTCTCCGGCTGGTGTACAGCTCGGAGCCTATCACCTCTCGATTGTGAGGTGACGGAGGTTCTCTCCTTCCTACAGGAGCTGTTGGATAAGGGCAGATCCCCTTCCACGCTCAAAGTTTACGTGGCGGCTATTACAGCGTTCTCCGGAACAACGCTGGGTCAGTCACTAGGAAGGAACGATTTAGTCATCCGCTTCCTCAGGGGAGCTAGGAGGCTGAATTCACCCAGACCTCCTTCAGTTCCTATGTGGGACCTTTCTACAGTCTTGGCGGCCGTGAAAGGTGCCCCTTTCGAGCCTATCCAATCTATTAGCCTCAAACATTTGTCTTTCAAAACAGTGTTTTTGATGGCTCTCGCTTCGGTGAAGCGCATAGGCGACCTGCACGCGCTCTCCGTGAGCCCAGCGTGCTTAGAGTTTGGACCTAATGACTCTAAAGTCATACTCAAACCTAAGCATGGCTATGTGCCAAAGTCCCTCAACACGCCGTTTCGGGCTCAGGTTATCTCCCTGTCTGCCCTGCCGGGGTCAAGTGAGGAAGGGGACTCAAGTTTTCTTTGCCCTGTTAGGGCTTTAAGAGCTTACGTGTCCCGCTCCACTGTCTTCAGACAGACTGAGCAGCTCTTTGTCTCGTTCAGTGGACGTTCCAAGGGAATGGCTGTTTCGAAACAGAGCTTATCCAGATGGATAGTTGACGCCATAGCGCTGGCTTATACTGTCAAGGGCATTCAGTGCCCGTTGGGAGTCAGAGCGCACTCCACGAGGGGCGTTGCCTCCTCGTGGGCTTGGTCCAGCGGGATTTCCTTACAGGATATATGTACGGCGGCAGGCTGGGCCTCGCCGTCTACATTTATCAGGTTTTACAACCTAGAAGTTCCCGCCTTGCAGGCTAAGCTACTATCGGTGTAGTCGATTCAGCTGTCTAACTAGAACACTGAAATCGCATGCGCAACGCGCTACCGACTGTCTTATGGGCAGAATTGTGTAAGACCCACATTTCCCACATTCAGTTCAGGTTCCCCACCCTGTCTATGTGATGTCATATTCGCGTCTGCTGGCGCGACCATATAAGGACGGAGGGAATCCCCTCTTGTCTCTAGACTCTCTCTGTGAGGTCATGTTTCAGTTTAGGGAATTAAGGTCCCCCATCCCTTATTCCCGGATTCTTTGTGAGTCTATCTGGTGATTATGCACTGTACATCTGGCTTAGCTTCCAGTGATCGGTGTTTTTTATCCCAGCACGCACGGCGTTTTACAAGGGGTTCCCGTAGCGTTTTGATAAAAACGCAGTACGAGAGGACTCTCGTAAGAGAACGTACTCGGTTACTAACGTAACCTCGGTTCTCTCTAGAAGAGGGAACGAGTACTGCGTTCTCTGCCGTGCGTACGGTTCACTCTGGTTCGCTTTGGCGATGAAAATCAAGTGAATCAGCCTTTTCGAGCTCCTTTTATAGAGGTTAGCCACACCCGTCTCGGCGGGAAATGGAAAGGAGGGCGCGAAGCGCCCTCATTGGCCTGACGTCACCTCAGGCCTCGCTCGATAGGCTTATGCAGTTGCCGCAGAGCAGCCAATGAGCGAGCAAGCCGTCTCGCCATAGCTGACTACTGCTGCAACGCGCTTTACATGTATGAAAATTAAGGATAATTTTTTGCTTCAGTATTTCGTGAAAAGAGACTTTTCCCGTAGCGTTTTGATAAAAACGCAGTACTCGTTCCCTCTTCTAGAGAGAACCGAGGTTACGTTAGTAACCGAGTACGTTTTCTCCCTCAGACCCCTGACTCCTGCTTCTGTTTGCTTTCAGAGGGAAAAGCTGTCTATAACTGCTGGTCTAGGATCAGTTTTCTCCCTCAAACCCCTGACTCCTGCTTCTGATCGCTTTCAGAGGGAAAAGCTGTCTATAACTGCTGGTCTAGGATCAGTTTTCTCCCTCAGACCCCTGACTCCTGCTTCTGTTCGCTTACAGAGGGAAAAGCTGCCTATAACTGCTGGTCTAGGAACAGTTTTCTCCCTCAGACCCCTGACTCCTGCTTCTGATCGCTTTCAGAGGGAAAAGCTGTCTATAACTGCTGGTCTAGGATCAGTTTTCTCCCTCAGACCCCTGACTCCTGCTTCTGTTCGCTTTCAGAGGGAAAAGCTGTCTATAACTGCTGGTCTAGGATCAGTTTTCTCCCTCAGACCCCTGACTCCTGCTTCTGATCGCTTTCAGAGGGAAAAGCTGTCTATAACTGCTGGTCTAGGATCAGTTTTCTCCCTCAGACCCCTGACTCCTGCTTCTGTTCGCTTTCAGAGGGAAAAGCTGCCTATAACTGCTGGTCTAGGAACAGTTTTCTCCCTCAAACCCCTGACTCCTGCTTCTGTTCGCTTTCAGAGGGAAAAGCTGCCTATAACTGCTGGTCTAGGAACAGTTTTCTCCCTCAAACCCCTGACTCCTGCTTCTGTTCGCTTTCAGAGGGAAAAGCTGTCTATAACTGCTGGTCTAGGATCAGTTTTCTCCCTCAGACCCCTGACTCCTGCTTCTGATCGCTTTCAGAGGGAAAAGCTGCCTATAACTGCTGGTCTAGGATCAGTTTTCTCCCTCAGACCCCTGACTCCTGCTTCTGTTTGCTTTCAGAGGGAAAAGCTGTCTATAACTGCTGGTCTAGGATCAGTTTTCTCCCTCAGACCCCTGACTCCTGCTTCTGTTCGCTTTCAGAGGGAAAAGCTGCCTATAACTGCTGGTCTAGGAACAGTTTTCTCCCTCAAACCCCTGACTCCTGCTTCTGATCGCTTTCAGAGGGAAAAGCTGTTTATAACTGCTGGTCTAGGATCAGTTTTCTCCCTTAAACCCCTGACTCCTGCTTCTGATCGCTTTCAGAGGGAAAAGCTGTCTATAACTGCTGGTCTAGGATCAGTTTTCTCCCTTAAACCCCTGACTCCTGCTTCTGTTTGCTTTCAGAGGGAAAAGCTGCCTATAACTGCTGGTCTAGGAACAGTTTTCTCCCTCAAACCCCTGACTCCTGCTTCTGTTCGCTTTCAGAGGGAAAAGCTGTCTATAACTGCTGGTCTAGGAACAGTTTTCTCCCTCAAACCCCTGGCTCCTGCTTCTGTTCGCTTTCAGAGGGAAAAGCTGTCTATAACTGCTGGTCTAGGATCAGTTTTCTCCCTCAGACCCCTGACTCCTGCTTCTGATCGCTTTCAGAGGGAAAAGCTGCCTATAACTGCTGGTCTAGGATCAGTTTTCTCCCTCAGACCCCTGACTCCTGCTTCTGTTCGCTTTCAGAGGGAAAAGCTGTCTATAACTGCTGGTCTAGGATCAGTTTTCTCCCTCAGACCCCTGACTCCTGCTTCTGTTCGCTTTCAGAGGGAAAAGCTGCCTATAACTGCTGGTCTAGGAACAGTTTTCTCCCTCAGACCCCTGATTCCTGCTTCTGTTCGCTTTCAGAGGGAAAAGCTGTCTATAACTGCTGGTCTAGGATCAGTTTTCTCCCTTAAACCCCTGACTCCTGCTTCTGTTTGCTTTCAGAGGGAAAAGCTGCCTATAACTGCTGGTCTAGGATCAGTTTTCTCCCTTAAACCCCTGACTCCTGCTTCTGTTCGCTTTCAGAGGGAAAAGCTGTCTATAACTGCTGGTCTAGGATCAGTTTTCGCCCTTAAACCCCTGACTCCTGCTTCTGTTCGCTTTCAGAGGGAAAAGCTGTCTATAACTGCTGGTCTAGGATCAGTTTTCTCCCTTAAACCCCTGACCGCTGCTTCTGATCGCTTTCAGAGGGAAAAGCTGTCTATAACTGCTGGTCTAGGATCAGTTTTCTCCCTCAGACCCCTGACTCCTGCTTCTGTTTGCTTTCAGAGGGAAAAGCTGTCTATAACTGCTGGTCTAGGATCAGTTTTCTCCCTCAGACCCCTGACTCCTGCTTCTGTTTGCTTTCAGAGGGAAAAGCTGTCTATAACTGCTGGTCTAGGATCAGTTTTCTCCCTCAGACCCCTGACTCCTGCTTCTGTTTGCTTTCAGAGGGAAAAGCTGCCTATAACTGCTGGTCTAGGATCAGTTTTCTCCCTCAGACCCCTGACTCCTGCTTCTGTTCGCTTTCAGAGGGAAAAGCTGTCTATAACTGCTGGTCTAGGATCAGTTTTCTCCCTTAAACCCCTGACTCCTGCTTCTGATCGCTTTCAGAGGGAAAAGCTGTCTATAACTGCTGGTCTAGGATCAGTTTTCTCCCTCAGACCCCTGACTCCTGCTTCTGATCGCTTTCAGAGGGAAAAGCTGTCTATAACTGCTGGTCTAGGATCAGTTTTCTCCCTCAGACCCCTGACTCCTGCTTCTGTTCGCTTTCAGAGGGAAAAGCTGCCTATAACTGCTGGTCTAGGATCAGTTTTCTCCCTCAGACCCCTGACTCCTGCTTCTGTTTGCTTTCAGAGGGAAAAGCTGCCTATAACTGCTGGTCTAGGATCAGTTTTCTCCCTCAGACCCCTGACTCCTGATTCTGTTCGCTTACAGAGGGAAAAGCTGTCTATAACTGCTGGTCTAGGATTAGTTTTCTCCCTCAGACCCCTGACTCCTGCTTCTGATCGCTTTCAGAGGGAAAAGCTGTCTATAACTGCTGGTCTAGGATCAGTTTTCTCCCTCAGACCCCTGACTCCTGCTTCTGTTTGCTTTCAGAGGGAAAAGCTGTCTATAACTGCTGGTCTAGGATCAGTTTTCTCCCTTGAACCCCTGACTCCTGCTTCTGATCGCTTTCAGAGGGAAAAGCTGTCTATAACTGCTGGTCTAGGATCAGTTTTCTCCCTCAGACCCCTGACTCCTGCTTCTGATCGCTTTCAGAGGGAAAAGCTGTCTATAACTGCTGGTCTAGGATCAGTTTTCTCCCTTAAACCCCTGACTCCTGCTTCTGATCGCTTTCAGAGGGAAAAGCTGTCTATAACTGCTGGTCTAGGATCAGTTTTCTCCCTTAAACCCCTGACTCCTGCTTCTGTTTGCTTTCAGAGGGAAAAGCTGTCTATAACTGCTGGTCTAGGATCAGTTTTCTCCCTCAGACCCCTGACTCCTGCTTCTGTTTGCTTTCAGAGGGAAAAGCTGTCTATAACTGCTGGTCTAGGATCAGTTTTCTCCCTCAGACCCCTGACTCCTGCTTCTGTTTGCTTTCAGAGGGAAAAGCTGCCTATAACTGCTGGTCTAGGAACAGTTTTCTCCCTCAGACCCCTGACTCCTGCTTCTGTTTGCTTTCAGAGGGAAAAGCTGTCTATAACTGCTGGTCTAGGATCAGTTTTCTCCCTCAAACCCCTGACTCCTGCTTCTGATCGCTTTCAGAGGGAAAAGCTGTCTATAACTGCTGGTCTAGGATCAGTTTTCTCCCTTAAACCCCTGACTCCTGCTTCTGTTTGCTTTCAGAGGGAAAAGCTGCCTATAACTGCTGGTCTAGGAACAGTTTTCTCCCTCAAACCCCTGACTCCTGCTTCTGTTCGCTTTCAGAGGGAAAAGCTGTCTATAACTGCTGGTCTAGGAACAGTTTTCTCCCTCAAACCCCTGACTCCTGCTTCTGTTCGCTTTCAGAGGGAAAAGCTGTCTATAACTGCTGGTCTAGGATCAGTTTTCTCCCTCAGACCCCTGACTCCTGCTTCTGATCGCTTTCAGAGGGAAAAGCTGCCTATAACTGCTGGTCTAGGATCAGTTTTCTCCCTCAGACCCCTGACTCCTGCTTCTGTTCGCTTTCAGAGGGAAAAGCTGTCTATAACTGCTGGTCTAGGATCAGTTTTCTCCCTCAGACCCCTGACTCCTGCTTCTGTTCGCTTTCAGAGGGAAAAGCTGTCTATAACTGCTGGTCTAGGATCAGTTTTCTCCCTTAAACCCCTGACCGCTGCTTCTGATCGCTTTCAGAGGGAAAAGCTGTCTATAACTGCTGGTCTAGGATCAGTTTTCTCCCTCAGACCCCTGACTCCTGCTTCTGTTTGCTTTCAGAGGGAAAAGCTGTCTATAACTGCTGGTCTAGGATCAGTTTTCTCCCTCAGACCCCTGACTCCTGCTTCTGTTTGCTTTCAGAGGGAAAAGCTGTCTATAACTGCTGGTCTAGGATCAGTTTTCTCCCTCAGACCCCTGACTCCTGCTTCTGTTTGCTTTCAGAGGGAAAAGCTGCCTATAACTGCTGGTCTAGGAACAGTTTTCTCCCTCAAACCCCTGACTCCTGCTTCTGTTCGCTTTCAGAGGGAAAAGCTGCCTATAACTGCTGGTCTAGGAACAGTTTTCTCCCTCAAACCCCTGACTCCTGCTTCTGTTCGCTTTCAGAGGGAAAAGCTGTCTATAACTGCTGGTCTAGGATCAGTTTTCTCCCTCAGACCCCTGACTCCTGCTTCTGATCGCTTTCAGAGGGAAAAGCTGCCTATAACTGCTGGTCTAGGAACAGTTTTCTCCCTCAGACCCCTGACTCCTGCTTCTGTTCGCTTTCAGAGGGAAAAGCTGCCTATAACTGCTGGTCTAGGAACAGTTTTCTCCCTCAAACCCCTGACTCCTGCTTCTGATCGCTTTCAGAGGGAAAAGCTGTTTATAACTGCTGGTCTAGGATCAGTTTTCTCCCTTAAACCCCTGACTCCTGCTTCTGATCGCTTTCAGAGGGAAAAGCTGTCTATAACTGCTGGTCTAGGATCAGTTTTCTCCCTTAAACCCCTGACTCCTGCTTCTGTTTGCTTTCAGAGGGAAAAGCTGCCTATAACTGCTGGTCTAGGAACAGTTTTCTCCCTCAAACCCCTGACTCCTGCTTCTGTTCGCTTTCAGAGGGAAAAGCTGCCTATAACTGCTGGTCTAGGAACAGTTTTCTCCCTCAAACCCCTGACTCCTGCTTCTGTTCGCTTTCAGAGGGAAAAGCTGTCTATAACTGCTGGTCTAGGATCAGTTTTCTCCCTCAGACCCCTGACTCCTGCTTCTGTTCGCTTACAGAGGGAAAAGCTGCCTATAACTGCTGGTCTAGGATCAGTTTTCTCCCTCAGACCCCTGACTCCTGCTTCTGATCGCTTTCAGAGGGAAAAGCTGCCTATAACTGCTGGTCTAGGATCAGTTTTCTCCCTTAAACCCCTGACTCCTGCTTCTGATCGCTTTCAGAGGGAAAAGCTGTCTATAACTGCTGGTCTAGGATCAGTTTTCTCCCTTAAACCCCTGACTCCTGCTTCTGTTTGCTTTCAGAGGGAAAAGCTGCCTATAACTGCTGGTCTAGGAACAGTTTTCTCCCTCAAACCCCTGACTCCTGCTTCTGTTCGCTTTCAGAGGGAAAAGCTGCCTATAACTGCTGGTCTAGGAACAGTTTTCTCCCTCAAACCCCTGACTCCTGCTTCTGTTCGCTTTCAGAGGGAAAAGCTGTCTATAACTGCTGGTCTAGGATCAGTTTTCTCCCTCAAACCCCTGACTCCTGCTTCTGTTCGCTTACAGAGGGAAAAGCTGCCTATAACTGCTGGTCTAGGATCAGTTTTCTCCCTCAGACCCCTGACTCCTGCTTCTGATCGCTTTCAGAGGGAAAAGCTGTCTATAACTGCTGGTCTAGGATCAGTTTTCTTCCTCAAACCCCTGACTCCTGCTTCTGTTCGCTTTCAGAGGGAAAAGCTGTCTATAACTGCTGGTCTAGGATCAGTTTTCTCCCTCAAACCCCTGACTCCTGCTTCTGATCGCTTTCAGAGGGAAAAGCTGTCTATAACTTCTGGTCTAGGATCAGTTTTCTCCCTCAGACCCCTGACTCCTGCTTCTGTTCGCTTTCAGAGGGAAAAGCTGCCTATAACTGCTGGTCTAGGATCAGTTTTCTCCCTCAGACCCCTGACTCCTGCTTCTGATCGCTTTCAGAGGGAAAAGCTGTCTATAACTGCTGGTCTAGGATCAGTTTTCTCCCTCAGACCCCTGACTCCTGCTTCTGATCGCTTTCAGAGGGAAAAGCTGTCTATAACTGCTGGTCTAGGATCAGTTTTCTCCCTCAAACCCCTGACTCCTGCTTCTGTTCGCTTACAGAGGGAAAAGCTGTCTATAACTGCTGGTCTAGGATCAGTTTTCTCCCTCAGACCCCTGACTCCTGCTTCTGATCGCTTTCAGAGGGAAAAGCTGTCTATAACTGCTGGTCTAGGATCAGTTTTCTCCCTTAAACCCCTGACTCCTGCTTCTGATCGCTTTCAGAGGGAAAAGCTGTCTATAACTGCTGGTCTAGGATCAGTTTTCTCCCTCAGACCCCTGACTCCTGCTTCTGTTTGCTTTCAGAGGGAAAAGCTGCCTATAACTGCTGGTCTAGGATCAGTTTTCTCCCTCAGACCCCTGACTCCTGATTCTGTTCGCTTACAGAGGGAAAAGCTGTCTATAACTGCTGGTCTAGGATTAGTTTTCTCCCTCAGACCCCTGACTCCTGCTTCTGATCGCTTTCAGAGGGAAAAGCTGTCTATAACTGCTGGTCTAGGATCAGTTTTCTCCCTCAGACCCCTGACTCCTGCTTCTGTTTGCTTTCAGAGGGAAAAGCTGTCTATAACTGCTGGTCTAGGATCAGTTTTCTCCCTTGAACCCCTGACTCCTGCTTCTGATCGCTTTCAGAGGGAAAAGCTGTCTATAACTGCTGGTCTAGGATCAGTTTTCTCCCTCAGACCCCTGACTCCTGCTTCTGATCGCTTTCAGAGGGAAAAGCTGTCTATAACTGCTGGTCTAGGATCAGTTTTCTCCCTTAAACCCCTGACTCCTGCTTCTGATCGCTTTCAGAGGGAAAAGCTGTCTATAACTGCTGGTCTAGGATCAGTTTTCTCCCTTAAACCCCTGACTCCTGCTTCTGTTTGCTTTCAGAGGGAAAAGCTGTCTATAACTGCTGGTCTAGGATCAGTTTTCTCCCTCAGACCCCTGACTCCTGCTTCTGTTTGCTTTCAGAGGGAAAAGCTGTCTATAACTGCTGGTCTAGGATCAGTTTTCTCCCTCAGACCCCTGACTCCTGCTTCTGTTTGCTTTCAGAGGGAAAAGCTGCCTATAACTGCTGGTCTAGGAACAGTTTTCTCCCTCAGACCCCTGACTCCTGCTTCTGTTTGCTTTCAGAGGGAAAAGCTGTCTATAACTGCTGGTCTAGGATCAGTTTTCTCCCTCAAACCCCTGACTCCTGCTTCTGATCGCTTTCAGAGGGAAAAGCTGTCTATAACTGCTGGTCTAGGATCAGTTTTCTCCCTTAAACCCCTGACTCCTGCTTCTGTTTGCTTTCAGAGGGAAAAGCTGCCTATAACTGCTGGTCTAGGAACAGTTTTCTCCCTCAAACCCCTGACTCCTGCTTCTGTTCGCTTTCAGAGGGAAAAGCTGTCTATAACTGCTGGTCTAGGAACAGTTTTCTCCCTCAAACCCCTGACTCCTGCTTCTGTTCGCTTTCAGAGGGAAAAGCTGTCTATAACTGCTGGTCTAGGATCAGTTTTCTCCCTCAGACCCCTGACTCCTGCTTCTGATCGCTTTCAGAGGGAAAAGCTGCCTATAACTGCTGGTCTAGGATCAGTTTTCTCCCTCAGACCCCTGACTCCTGCTTCTGTTCGCTTTCAGAGGGAAAAGCTGTCTATAACTGCTGGTCTAGGATCAGTTTTCTCCCTCAGACCCCTGACTCCTGCTTCTGTTCGCTTTCAGAGGGAAAAGCTGCCTATAACTGCTGGTCTAGGAACAGTTTTCTCCCTCAGACCCCTGATTCCTGCTTCTGTTCGCTTTCAGAGGGAAAAGCTGTCTATAACTGCTGGTCTAGGATCAGTTTTCTCCCTTAAACCCCTGACTCCTGCTTCTGTTTGCTTTCAGAGGGAAAAGCTGCCTATAACTGCTGGTCTAGGATCAGTTTTCTCCCTTAAACCCCTGACTCCTGCTTCTGTTCGCTTTCAGAGGGAAAAGCTGTCTATAACTGCTGGTCTAGGATCAGTTTTCGCCCTTAAACCCCTGACTCCTGCTTCTGTTCGCTTTCAGAGGGAAAAGCTGTCTATAACTGCTGGTCTAGGATCAGTTTTCTCCCTTAAACCCCTGACCGCTGCTTCTGATCGCTTTCAGAGGGAAAAGCTGTCTATAACTGCTGGTCTAGGATCAGTTTTCTCCCTCAGACCCCTGACTCCTGCTTCTGTTTGCTTTCAGAGGGAAAAGCTGTCTATAACTGCTGGTCTAGGATCAGTTTTCTCCCTCAGACCCCTGACTCCTGCTTCTGTTTGCTTTCAGAGGGAAAAGCTGTCTATAACTGCTGGTCTAGGATCAGTTTTCTCCCTCAGACCCCTGACTCCTGCTTCTGTTTGCTTTCAGAGGGAAAAGCTGCCTATAACTGCTGGTCTAGGAACAGTTTTCTCCCTCAAACCCCTGACTCCTGCTTCTGTTCGCTTTCAGAGGGAAAAGCTGCCTATAACTGCTGGTCTAGGAACAGTTTTCTCCCTCAAACCCCTGACTCCTGCTTCTGTTCGCTTTCAGAGGGAAAAGCTGTCTATAACTGCTGGTCTAGGATCAGTTTTCTCCCTCAGACCCCTGACTCCTGCTTCTGATCGCTTTCAGAGGGAAAAGCTGCCTATAACTGCTGGTCTAGGATCAGTTTTCTCCCTCAGACCCCTGACTCCTGCTTCTGTTCGCTTTCAGAGGGAAAAGCTGCCTATAACTGCTGGTCTAGGAACAGTTTTCTCCCTCAAACCCCTGACTCCTGCTTCTGATCGCTTTCAGAGGGAAAAGCTGTTTATAACTGCTGGTCTAGGATCAGTTTTCTCCCTTAAACCCCTGACTCCTGCTTCTGATCGCTTTCAGAGGGAAAAGCTGTCTATAACTGCTGGTCTAGGATCAGTTTTCTCCCTTAAACCCCTGACTCCTGCTTCTGTTTGCTTTCAGAGGGAAAAGCTGCCTATAACTGCTGGTCTAGGAACAGTTTTCTCCCTCAAACCCCTGACTCCTGCTTCTGTTCGCTTTCAGAGGGAAAAGCTGCCTATAACTGCTGGTCTAGGAACAGTTTTCTCCCTCAAACCCCTGACTCCTGCTTCTGTTCGCTTTCAGAGGGAAAAGCTGTCTATAACTGCTGGTCTAGGATCAGTTTTCTCCCTCAGACCCCTGACTCCTGCTTCTGTTCGCTTACAGAGGGAAAAGCTGCCTATAACTGCTGGTCTAGGATCAGTTTTCTCCCTCAGACCCCTGACTCCTGCTTCTGATCGCTTTCAGAGGGAAAAGCTGCCTATAACTGCTGGTCTAGGATCAGTTTTCTCCCTTAAACCCCTGACTCCTGCTTCTGATCGCTTTCAGAGGGAAAAGCTGTCTATAACTGCTGGTCTAGGATCAGTTTTCTCCCTTAAACCCCTGACTCCTGCTTCTGTTTGCTTTCAGAGGGAAAAGCTGCCTATAACTGCTGGTCTAGGAACAGTTTTCTCCCTCAAACCCCTGACTCCTGCTTCTGTTCGCTTTCAGAGGGAAAAGCTGCCTATAACTGCTGGTCTAGGAACAGTTTTCTCCCTCAAACCCCTGACTCCTGCTTCTGTTCGCTTTCAGAGGGAAAAGCTGTCTATAACTGCTGGTCTAGGATCAGTTTTCTCCCTCAAACCCCTGACTCCTGCTTCTGTTCGCTTACAGAGGGAAAAGCTGCCTATAACTGCTGGTCTAGGATCAGTTTTCTCCCTCAGACCCCTGACTCCTGCTTCTGATCGCTTTCAGAGGGAAAAGCTGTCTATAACTGCTGGTCTAGGATCAGTTTTCTTCCTCAAACCCCTGACTCCTGCTTCTGTTCGCTTTCAGAGGGAAAAGCTGTCTATAACTGCTGGTCTAGGATCAGTTTTCTCCCTCAAACCCCTGACTCCTGCTTCTGATCGCTTTCAGAGGGAAAAGCTGTCTATAACTTCTGGTCTAGGATCAGTTTTCTCCCTCAGACCCCTGACTCCTGCTTCTGTTCGCTTTCAGAGGGAAAAGCTGCCTATAACTGCTGGTCTAGGATCAGTTTTCTCCCTCAGACCCCTGACTCCTGCTTCTGATCGCTTTCAGAGGGAAAAGCTGTCTATAACTGCTGGTCTAGGATCAGTTTTCTCCCTCAGACCCCTGACTCCTGCTTCTGATCGCTTTCAGAGGGAAAAGCTGTCTATAACTGCTGGTCTAGGATCAGTTTTCTCCCTCAAACCCCTGACTCCTGCTTCTGTTCGCTTACAGAGGGAAAAGCTGTCTATAACTGCTGGTCTAGGATCAGTTTTCTCCCTCAAACCCCTGACTCCTGCTTCTGATCTCTTTCAGAGGGAAAAGCTGTCTATAACTGCTGGTCTAGGATCAGTTTTCTCCCTCAGACCCCTGACTCCTGCTTCTGATCGCTTTCAGAGGGAAAAGCTGTCTATAACTGCTGGTCTAGGATCAGTTTTCTCCCTCAGACCCCTGACTCCTGCTTCTGTTCGCTTACCGAGGGAAAAGCTGTCTATAACTGCTGGTCTAGGATCAGTTTTCTTCCTCAAACCCCTGACTCCTGCTTCTGTTCGCTTACAGAGGGAAAAGCTGTCTTTAACTGCTGGTCTAGGATCAGTTTTCTCCCTCAAACCCCTGACCGCTGCTTCTGATCGCTTTCAGAGGTAAAAGCTGCTTATAACTGCTGGTCTAGGATCAGTTTTCTCCCTCAAACCCCTGACTCCTGCTTCTGATCGCTTTCAGAGGGAAAAGCTGCCTATAACTGCTGGTCTAGGATCAGTTTTCTCCCTCAGACCCCTGACTCCTGCTTCTGTTCGCTTTCAGAGGGAAAAGCTGTCTATAACTGCTGGTCTAGGATCAGTTTTCTCCCTCAAACCCCTGACTCCTGCTTCTGTTCGCTTACAGAGGGAAAAGCTGCCTATAACGTACTCGGTTACTAACGTAACCTCGGTTCTCTCTAGAGAGGAAACGAGTACTGCGTAAATCTTACGCTAGGGGAAAATCTCTTTTCCGCGAGATACTGAAGCCAAAACATTATCCTTAATTTTGAAATAATGTAAAACGCGTTGCGGCAGCATGCAGACACAGGCAAGACGGCTTGTGCGCCTATTGGCTGCCCTGCGGCAACTGCAGCAGCCTATCGATAAGGCCCACTCGTGACGTCAGCTCCAATGGGGGCGCTTCGCGCCCAATACGTCACGTCCCGCCAGAATGGGCGTGGTCTAGGGCTATAAACATAGCTTCGAGAGGCTAGCTCACTGGTTTTTCATCGCCGAAGCGAACCAGAGCGTGTGCAGGCACGGCAAGATACGCAGTACTCGTTTCCTCTCTAGAGAGAACCGAGGTTACGTTAGTAACCGAGTACGTTCTCTTACGAGAGGTACTCTCGTACTGCGTAAATCTTACGCTAGGGGAAACAGTGTAAAACGCCGTGCATGCTAAGATCCAGCACCAAAGTCCCAAGGGCAAGTGCCCGGGCTCATATAGTACATGATCATAAGGGACTCACAGAGAGCCCAGGAAAGAGTGGCTAGAATAGCATCATTCCTGTAATAATATAACATCTTATAAGGAGCAGTTATACTGATGATGTGTCGTACAGTCAGGGCGACCCCCGGCCTGGACTGACGAATATAGTGGGTCTTACACACTGCCCATAGAGCTGCGCGATCCAACAGCGAGCATTTGCTCAAGCAGTTTCAGTATTCTGGCCCGAACACATCAGGGCAGACAGTACCGATTTTAGACCGAAAGCAGCTTAGCCTGCAAGGCGGGAACCTCTAGGTTATAAAACCTTATAAATGTAGACGGGGAGGCCCAGCCTGCCGCCATACAGATATCTTGCAAGGCAATCCCACTAGACCAAGCCCACGACGAGGCCACGCCTCTCGTGGAGTGTGCTCTGACTCCAAATGGGCACTGTAAGCCCTTAGAGGTATAAGCCAGCGCTATAGCATCAACTATCCAACTGGATAGGCTCTGTTTCGACACGGCAAGTCCCTTAGAACGTCCGTAGAGTGAAAACAAAGAGCTGCTCTGTCTGTCTGAAAACAGACGTGCGAGACACATAAGCTCTTAATGCTCTGACTGGGCAAAGGAAGCTTGCGTCTCCTTCCTCGTCAGAGACCGGTAAGGCTGACAGGGAATGACCTGCGCCCTAAACGGTGTGTTGAGGGATTTTGGAACATAACCGTGCTTAGGTTTGAGTATAACTCTTGAGTCATTAGGCCCAAACTCCATACACGTCGCGCTTACTGAGAGCGCGTGTAAGTCCCCTGTGCGCTTCACTGAAGCGAGAGCCAGAAGAAACACTGTCTTGAAAGACAGGTGTTTAAGATCAATCGTCTGTAAAGGCTCGAATGGGTCACCTTTCATGGCTTCCAGCACTGTAGAAAGGTTCCATACAGGGACTGAGGGAGGTCTGGGAGGATTCAGTCTCTTAGCTCCTCTAAGGAAGACGATGACTAAATCGTTCCTTCCTACTGACTGACCCAGCGTTGTTTTTGAGAACGCTGCTATGGCCGCCACATACACTTTGAGCGTGGAAGGGGTCCTGCCCTTGTCCAACAGCTCTTGTAGGAAGGAGAGAACCTCCGTCACCCCACAGTCTAGGGGCGACACGCCACGAGCTGTGCACCAGCTGGAGAACACTGACCATTTCGAGGAATAGAGACGTCGCATAGACGGAGCTCTAGCCTGCGTGATCGTGTTTAACACTCCGCTTGGGGAGGTCAGCGGGTACCCGTTGATGGCCCAAACATGAAGGGACCACAGCTCTGGGCGCGGATGCCAAAACGAGCCCTTGGCCTGAGAGAGGAGGTCCCTCCTCACTGGCACTGGCCATGGGGCAGTGCTTGCTAGCTGCATCAGAACTGGGAACCAGGGTTGGTTTTTCCAGAACGGCGCTACGAGTAGCACTGAGCATCCTTCTCTGATCCGTTCTATCACCTGAGGCAGGAGAAAGACGGGAGGAAAGGCATAGAGCGGGCGGCGGGGCCATACGTGAGCCAGCGCGTCCCTGCTCTTGGAGAAAAATTCCAGACAGTGAGCGTTTTCTTGAGACGCGAACAGGTCTACTTCCGCTCTGCCGAATTTCTTCCACAGCAGCTGGACTGTCTGTGGGTGTAGAGGCCATTCGCCTGTCGGAACATTGTTTCTGGACAGTCTGTCCGGTCCTACGTTCAGGAGCCCTGGCACATGCGCTGCTCTCGGCGAGAGCAGGTTGCGCTGAGCCCACACCAGGAGGCGTTCTGTCAGCCTGTGCAGGTTTCGGGACCTGAGGCCGCCCTGGCGATTTATGTAGGACACCACTGACATGTTGTCCGAGCGGACCAGGACGTGGTGTCCTCGTATTTAGGGACAAAAACGCGTCAGTGCGTTGTCTACTGCCAACATTTCGAGGCAGTTTATGTGTAGAAGCTTCTCCCGTTCTGACCATTGGCCGAAGAACGGTCTGCCCTTGAGCAGTGCTCCCCATCCCAAGGTGGAGGCGTCCGTAGACACTACCTTCACACTCGAGGAAGTCCCCAGGCTAACACCTGATTGGTACAAGTCGTTTGCTTTCCCAGGTTTCAGAGCTGCGATGCATTTCTGATTGACCTTGAGACGAAGCAGACCGGAAGCCCACGCTCGGCGCGGTACTCGCGCTTTCAGCCAGAACTGTAGCGGGCGCATGCGAAGCAAGCCCAGCTGAAGTACTGATGATGCTGAGGCCATGAAACCTAGCATCCTCTGAAATTTCTTGAGCGGGACAGATGCGCCGCAGCGGAAAGAGCTCGCTGCGCGCTGAATGTCTAGTACGCGCTCTGGTGACAGTCGCGCTATCATAGACAGCGAGTCCAGTTCTGTGCCCAGAAAAGATATTATCTGTCTGGGAGACAGAGAACTCTTCGCCCAATTGACCCAGATTCTCGAGGTGATCGAGCAAAATGGTCCTGTGCTCTATGAGCACCGAGTGAGATTGAGCTAGAATCAGCCAATCGTCCAAGTAGTTCAATACTCGCATGCCCTGTAGTCTGAGGGGTGCGAGCGGCTAGAGACAAGCCGAACGGTAGGACTGAGCACTGATATGCCTGGCCCTCGAAGGCGAATCTCAAACGTCGCCTGTGACGTGACGCTATTTGTATTTGAAAATATGCGTCTTTCAGATCTATTGACACAAACCAATCTCCTCGGCGAATGTGCGTGAGGGTTTTTCTGGTCGTGAGCATTCTGAACTGTTGCTTCGCAAGCATTCTGTTCAGTTGCCTTAGATCTAGTATGGGTCTGAGACCCCCGTCTTTTTTCAGTACCAGGAAGTATCTGCTGTATAGCCCTCCTTCACTCTGAGCTTGAGATAAAGGCTCTATGGCCCCTTTGCTCAACAGTTTCAAAATTTCGGCTCGAAGTAGGTGGTGCTACTTCTGTTTTTACCGTAGCTTCGACGCGCGTCACATAGCGGCGAGGGCGTCGGCGAAACTGTAGCGAATAGCCTCTTTCTATAATGTCTAGCACCCACTTCAAAACCCCCGGGTAGCCTTGCCCATGCATCTGCACGAATGGCTAGGGGCTGAATGCGGAGCGCGCTCTGGTCGCTCAGCGACAGAGGGGCTTCGGTGTGCTGTAACATAAGCGTCGCGCTTCGAGGCAGGGGGCGCGCTGATAACAGCGGGCAGATTGCCCGCGCTCGACTCCTTTGCGGTGGTCAACCGAGAGGGGAGGGCTGGGCGAGTCCCGTAGGACCTGTCATGTCTATGTGTGAATGTGGGCGCGGGATAGCGGGCACATTTACAACACTGAGAGCATTGTCCGCCTGAGCAGAGCGAATGCACGTTGGTTTTGTTTTTACAGAAACCTTGAGATATGCGGAACGTAGTGTTTGTGGGCACTGGGCAGTGGGCACATTTACCACGTTTAGTGCGCAATCGACCTGGGTCGATTTCATGTGCGCGAGCCCTGTGTGACGGGCTGTGTTTGTGTGTAGGAATTTCGTCTACATTCGTAACACCATCGGCCGTGGCCGGGACACCAGAAAATACACTCTTATGGGATTTATCTGGGTAGCCGTAAAAGCGGCGTCTGTGTGCAGGCAAGTGGGCTGTTTCGCCGACTTGTTTACTGCAGAATACACTGGAACAGTCGCATTTACTGGAACTGAACGAGCGAGAAGTTGCCATAGAAACAGAGAGCGTCAACATGCTGGCGTTTGTTTGCAGGCGTGCGTGTATTACAGCAGGCTTGTTCACTGCAATATTGACATTTCCAGTCGTCTGAACTTCAGAGGCGGAAACCATACAAACAGAGTTTGGGTGCAGGCGAACGGGTTGTACCACGCGCTCGTTGGCTGCAAAATACACATCTGCAGTCGCCTTTTCAGGGAACTGCCAGAGCGAGAATTGACGGCAAAAAGTGTGTTTTGCCGGTAGACCCGGGATTCGATCGCGGGTCTCTCGCGTGAAAATCTGACGATCTACCACTGGACCACAGAGGAAGACACATAGACATTCAGTAGCGCGAGTATTATCAAAGAGCGTCAACATGCTGGCGTTTGTTTGCAGGCGTGCGTGCAAAACAACAGGCTCGCTCACTGCAATATTGACATTTCCAGTCACCTGAACTTAAGAGGGGAATGAGAAATGTGTCAGGAGTGGAGGTCGGCCCGGCCGCAGCGGGGCTAAAAACACCCTTTTCTCCTTTCGCCAGTGATGCACGGGAACCATAGAAACGGTGTTTGGGTGCAGGCGAGCGGGTTGTACAGCGCGCTCGTTGGCTGCAAAATGCACATCTGCAGTCGCCTTTCAGGGAACTGACAGAGCGAAGCATTGGCGGCATAATATATCTGCCGTTAGACCGGGATTCGAACCCCGGTCTCTCGTGCGAAAAACCTAAGATTCCGCCACTGAGCCACAGGGGGGGAACACAAAGGTGTATAGATGCATGAGCATATAAGAGAGCGTCAACATGTTTTCTTCGGCGTTTGCTTGCAAGCGTGCGTGTTACAACAGGCTCGTTTGCTGCAATATTGATATTTCCAGTCGCCTAATCAGGGAACTGAGTTGTCTTTTCGCCGGTGAGTGACGCGTGAATGGGGCGCAAGGGCAGGGTAGCTTTCTTGTAACGTAAAGAAAAACTAACCCCGATCGTCCGCTTCCAGCCTCCCTTGTGAACGCCGCAGTTTGCGCGGCTCGAACAGAGGGAGAGAGAAAGCTAGCCCCGTGACCGTCCGCTCCTGACATCCCCTGTGAACGGCGCGGTTTGCGCGGCTCGAACAGAGGGAGAGCAGGTATCATCCCCCAAGCAGGCAAGGCAAGCGGGCGCACCGGCGAGCTTTGCGGGTTGGGGGGGGCGGAGGAGCAGTCTCGGAGAAGGATGCCAGGTGAGTCCTCAGAGTCACCATAGGCAGTAACTGGCTCGCAGTGAGGGCGGTCGCCGTCAGCGAGCGCGAGCGCGAGCGCGAGAGCTGCGTGATCCTCAGGAAAGGGGCGTCTTGAAAAAGACGCCCGGCTCTTTTAGTGCAATGAGAGTGTGTGTCGCGGCGGCGAGCACACACACATACACAAAACACAGTAGCAGAGAAAGGATATAACGCCGGATAGCGCAGCAGGAAGGCGACTGAAGGCGGCGCGGCCAGCGGCTTCAGAGTGTCGACTCGTCCCGCTGAAAGGCTTTTTCAGACGGCGCGGCTTCTCTCCGGATCCAGCGATGCGAGAGCTTCGCTGAAGAGATGAAAAATCAGTGAGCTAGCCTCTCAAAGCTATGTTTATAGCCCTAGACCACGCCCATTCTGGCGGGACGTGACGTATTGGGCGCGAAGCGCCCCCATTGGAGCTGACGTCACGAGTGGGCCTTATCGATAGGCTGCTGCAGTTGCCGCAGGGCAGCCAATAGGCGCACAAGCCGTCTTGCCTGTGTCTGCATGCTGCCGCAACGCGTTTTACATTATTTCAAAATTAAGGATAATTTTTTGGCTTCAGTATCTCGCGGAAAAGAGATTTTCCCCTAGCGTAAGATTTACGCAGTACGAGAGTACCTCTCGTAAGAGAACTGCTGGTCTAGGATCAGTTTTCTCCCTCAAACCCCTGACTCCTGCTTCTGTTCGCTTTCAGAGGGAAAAGCTGCCTATAACTGCTGGTCTAGGATCAGTTTTCTCCCTCAAACCCCTGACCGCTGCTTCTGATCGCTTTCAGAGGGAAAAGCTGCCTATAACTGCTGGTCTAGGATCAGTTTTCTCCCTCAAACCCCTGACCGCTGCTTCTGATCGCTTTCAGAGGGAAAAGCTGCCTATAACTGCTGGTCTAGGATCAGTTTTCTCCCTCAAACCCCTGACCGCTGCTTCTGATCGCTTTCAGAGGGAAAAGCTGTCTATAACTGCTGGTCTAGGATCAGTTTTCTTCCTCAAACCCCTGACCGCTGCTTCTGTTCGCTTACAGAGGGAAAAGCTGTCTATAACTGCTGGTCTAGGATCAGTTTTCTCCCTCAAACCCCTGACTCCTGCTTCTGATCGCTTTCAGAGGGAAAAGCTGTCTATAACTGCTGGTCTAGGATCAGTTTTCTCCCTCAGACCCCTGACTCCTGCTTCTGTTCGCTTACAGAGGGAAAAGCTGTCTATAACTGCTGGTCTAGGATCAGTTTTCTCCCTCAAACCCCTGACTCCTGCTTCTGATCGCTTTCAGAGGGAAAAGCTGTCTATAACTGCTGGTCTAGGATCAGTTTTCTCCCTCAAACCCCTGACTCCTGCTTCTGTTCGCTTACAGAGGGAAAAGCTGTCTATAACTGCTGGTCTAGGATCAGTTTTCTCCCTCAAACCCCTGACTCCTGCTTCTGATCGCTTTCAGAGGGAAAAGCTGTCTATAACTGCTGGTCTAGGATCAGTTTTCTCCCTCAGACCCCTGACTCCTGCTTCTGATCGCTTTCAGAGGGAAAAGCTGTCTATAACTGCTGGTCTAGGATCAGTTTTCTTCCTCAAACCCCTGACTCCTGCTTCTGTTCGCTTACAGAGGGAAAAGCTGTCTATAACTGCTGGTCTAGGATCAGTTTTCTCCCTCAAACCCCTGACCGCTGCTTCTGATCGCTTTCAGAGGGAAAAGCTGCCTATAACTGCTGGTCTAGGATCAGTTTTCTCCCTCAAACCCCTGACTCCTGCTTCTGATCGCTTTCAGAGGGAAAAGCTGCCTATAACTGCTGGTCTAGGATCAGTTTTCTCCCTCAGACCCCTGACTCCTGCTTCTGTTCGCTTTCAGAGGGAAAAGCTGTCTATAACTGCTGGTCTAGGATCAGTTTTCTCCCTCAAACCCCTGACTCCTGCTTCTGTTCGCTTACAGAGGGAAAAGCTGTCTATAACTGCTGGTCTAGGATCAGTTTTCTCCCTCAAACCCCTGACTCCTGCTTCTGTTCGCTTTCAGAGGGAAAAGCTGCCTATAACTGCTGGTCTAGGAACAGTTTTCTCCCTCAAACCCCTGACTCCTGCTTCTGTTCGCTTTCAGAGGGAAAAGCTGCCTATAACTGCTGGTCTAGGAACAGTTTTCTCCCTCAAACCCCTGACTCCTGCTTCTGATCGCTTTCAGAGGGAAAAGCTGTCTATAACTGCTGGTCTAGGATCAGTTTTCTTCCTCAAACCCCTGACTCCTGCTTCTGTTCGCTTACAGAGGGAAAAGCTGTCTATAACTGCTGGTCTAGGATCAGTTTTCTCCCTCAGACCCCTGACTCCTGCTTCTGTTTGCTTTCAGAGGGAAAAGCTGTCTATAACTGCTGGTCTAGGATCAGTTTTCTCCCTCAGACCCCTGACTCTTGCTTCTGATCGCTTTCAGAGGGAAAAGCTGTCTATAACTGCTGGTCTAGGATCAGTTTTCTCCCTCAGACCCCTGACTCCTGCTTCTGATCGCTTACAGAGGGAAAAGCTGTCTATAACTGCTGGTCTAGGATCAGTTTTCTTCCTCAGACCCCTGACTCCTGCTTCTGTTCGCTTACAGAGGGAAAAGCTGTCTATAACTGCTGGTCTAGGATCAGTTTTCTCCCTCAGACCCCTGACTCCTGCTTCTGATCGCTTTCAGAGGGAAAAGCTGTCTATAACTGCTGGTCTAGGATCAGTTTTGTCCCTCAGACCCCTGATTCCTGCTTCTGATCGCTTTCAGAGGGAAAAGCTGTCTATAACTGCTGGTCTAGGATCAGTTTTCTTCCTCAAACCCCTGACTCCTGCTTCTGTTCGCTTACAGAGGGAAAAGCTGTCTATAACTGCTGGTCTAGGATCAGTTTTCTCCCTCAAACCCCTGACTCTTGCTTCTGTTCGCTTACAGAGGGAAAAGCTGTCTATAACTGCTGGTCTAGGATCAGTTTTCTCCCTCAAACCCCTGACTCCTGCTTCTGTTCGCTTACAGAGGGAAAAGCTGTCTATAACTGCTGGTCTAGGATCAGTTTTCTCCCTCAAACCCCTGACTCCTGCTTCTGTTCGCTTACAGAGGGAAAAGCTGTCTATAACTGCTGGTCTAGGATCAGTTTTCTCCCTCAAACCCCTGACTCCTGCTTCTGTTCGCTTACAGAGGGAAAAGCTGCCTATAACTGCTGGTCTAGGATCAGTTTTCTCCCTCAAACCCCTGACTCCTGCTTCTGTTCGCTTACAGAGGGAAAAGCTGTCTATAACTGCTGGTCTAGGATCAGTTTTCTCCCTCAAACCCCTGACTCCTGCTTCTGTTCGCTTACAGAGGGAAAAGCTGTCTACACTGTAAAAAATGTTACTGCTATTTACTTAAAAAAATTATGGTAACAATATTACACATACTATTTTTGAGTAGTTAAAGCTTGATTTCATTCATGGAATCTACCGGAATAAATCAAGTAAAATGCCCTAATTTATTTAGTCTATGACATAATGAATTTAGTGAAATGTGCTTTTTTATTTCAAGCATTTTTTATTCTCAAAATTGTGTGAAGTCAAGTGAATGGATATGACCTGTTTATAATTAACTTTGAGATATATTGTTTTATAACAAGACTGTATGCTGCTAGGACAGTACAGAATCAAACGTGATACTGCACTATCATTAGCAGAGTTATTGTTACATGTATATAACAATATATTTCAGAATATTAAAAAAATTAAGTTATTCACAGCCTAACCATAAGCCCTACTCTTCTGCACAATGGTAACGATCAAAATTTTAACATAATAGAAACTCTTTCAAATGTCAAACATACCTGAACATTAAACATTAACAGATGTTTCCCTTTACTCAAAAACACATGAAATAACACTTAATTTCAAGATTTACTCTCTATTTCCAGCCATGTGCAAAGCATGCTGGGAACAAACAATGGTGTCTTTAAATAAAACCGCATAAATGAGCTAATTCTCTTAAAATAAATAGGCCCCTTTTCCTTAATTTTATGAGGTGTATCAGTTCCTCAATTCAAGCCTTAAAATGGTGTATGTTTCCTTAAAAAAAAATAGGAAAATGCATCTCTTGGTGTTATTAGTGAAATGTTCTCAATATTTTCAATAAAACACTGAACCACAATTTTCTTAATAAAATATACATAATATCACCTCAATTTTTTTAATGAAAATTACAAGACTCATGATTAATTTTTTACAGTGTATAACTGCTGGTCTAGGATCAGTTTTCTCCCTCAAACCCCTGACTCCTGCTTCTGTTCGCTTACAGAGGGAAAAGCTGTCTATAACTGCTGGTCTAGGATCAGTTTTCTCCCTCAGACCCCTGACTCCTGCTTCTGATCGCTTTCAGAGGGAAAAGCTGCCTATAACTGCTGGTCTAGGATCAGTTTTCTCCCTCAAACCCCTGACTCCTGCTTCTGTTCGCTTTCAGAGGGAAAAGCTGTTTATAACTGCTGGTCTAGGATCAGTTTTCTCCCTCAGACCCCTGACTCCTGGTTCTGATCGCTTTCAGAGGGAAAAGCTGCCTATAACTGCTGGTCTAGGATCAGTTTTCTCCCTCAGACCCCTGACTCCTGCTTCTGTTCGCTTACAGAGGGAAAAGCTGTCTATAACTGCTGGTCTAGGATCAGTTTTCTCCCTCAAACCCCTGACTCCTGCTTCTGTTCGCTTTCAGAGGGAAAAGCTGTCTATAACTGCTGGTCTAGGATCAGTTTTCTCCCTCAAACCCCTGACTCCTGCTTCTGTTCGCTTTCAGAGGGAAAAGCTGCCTATAACTGCTGGTCTAGGATCAGTTTTCTCCCTCAAACCCCTGACTCCTGCTTCTGTTCGCTTTCAGAGGGAAAAGATGTTTATAACTGCTGGTCTAGGATCAGTTTTGTCCCTCAGACCCCTGACTCCTGCTTCTGTTCGCTTTCAGAGGGAAAAGCTGTCTATAACTGCTGGTCTAGGATCAGTTTTCTCCCTCAGACCCCTGACTCCTGCTTCTGATCGCTTTCAGAGGGAAAAGCTGTCTATAACTGCTGGTCTAGGATCAGTTTTCTCCCTCAGACCCCTGACTCCTGCTTCTGTTCGCTTTCAGAGGGAAAAGCTGTCTATAACTGCTGGTCTAGGATCAGTTTTCTCCCTCAGACCCCTGACTCCTGGTTCTGATCGCTTTCAGAGGGAAAAGCTGCCTATAACTGCTGGTCTAGGATCAGTTTTCTCCCTCAGACCCCTGACTCCTGCTTCTGTTCGCTTTCAGAGGGAAAAGATGTTTATAACTGCTGGTCTAGGATCAGTTTTCTCCCTTAAACCCCTGACTCCTGCTTCTGATCGCTTTCAGAGGGAAAAGCTGTCTATAACTGCTGGTCTAGGATCAGTTTTCTCCCTTAAACCCCTGACTCCTGCTTCTGTTTGCTTTCAGAGGGAAAAGCTGCCTATAACTGCTGGTCTAGGAACAGTTTTCTCCCTCAAACCCCTGACTCCTGCTTCTGTTCGCTTTCAGAGGGAAAAGCTGTCTATAACTGCTGGTCTAGGATCAGTTTTCTCCCTCAAACCCCTGACTCCTGCTTCTGATCGCTTTCAGAGGGAAAAGCTGTCTATAACTGCTGGTCTAGGATCAGTTTTCTCCCTCAAACCCCTGACTCCTGCTTCTGATCGCTTTCAGAGGGAAAAGCTGTCTATAACTGCTGGTCTAGGATCAATTTTCTCCCTCAAACCCCTGACTCCTGCTTCTGTTCGCTTTCAGAGGGAAAAGCTGTCTATAACTGCTGGTCTAGGATCAGTTTTCTCCCTCAAACCCCTGACCGCTTTTTCTGATCGCTTTCAGAGGGAAAAGCTGCCTATAACTGCTGGTCTAGGATCAGTTTTCTCCCTCAGACCCCTGACTCCTGCTTCTGTTCGCTTTCAGAGGGAAAAGCTGTCTATAACTGCTGGTCTAGGATCAGTTTTCTTCCTCAAACCCCTGACTCCTGCTTCTGTTCGCTTTCAGAGGGAAAAGCTGTCTATAACTGCTGGTCTAGGATCAGTTTTCTCCCTCAAACCCCTGACCGCTGCTTCTGTTCGCTTTCAGAGGGAAAAGCTGCCTATAACTGCTGGTCTAGGATCAGTTTTCTCCCTCAGACCCCTGACTCCTGCTTCTGTTCGCTTTCAGAGGGAAAAGCTGCCTATAACTGCTGGTCTAGGATCAGTTTTCTCCCTCAGACCCCTGACTCCTGCTTCTGTTCGCTTTCAGAGGGAAAAGCTGTCTATAACTGCTGGTCTAGGATCAGTTTTCTTCCTCAAACCCCTGACTCCTGCTTCTGTTTGCTTTCAGAGGGAAAAGCTGCCTATAACTGCTGGTCTAGGATCAGTTTTCTCCCTCAGACCCCTGACTCCTGCTTCTGTTCGCTTTCAGAGGGAAAAGCTGCCTATAACTGCTGGTCTAGGATCAGTTTTCTCCCTCAGACCCCTGACTCCTGCTTCTGTTCGCTTTCAGAGGGAAAAGCTGTCTATAACTGCTGGTCTAGGATCAGTTTTCTTCCTCAAACCCCTGACTCCTGCTTCTGTTTGCTTTCAGAGGGAAAAGCTGTCTATAACTGCTGGTCTAGGATCAGTTTTCTTCCTCAAACCCCTGACTCCTGCTTCTGTTCGCTTTCAGAGGGAAAAGCTGTCTATAACTGCTGGTCTAGGATCAGTTTTCTCCCTCAAACCCCTGACCGCTGCTTCTGATCGCTTTCAGAGGGAAAAGCTGTCTATAACTGCTGGTCTAGGATCAGTTTTCTCCCTCAGACCCCTGACCGCTGCTTCTGATCGCTTTCAGAGGGAAAAGCTGCCTATAACTGCTGGTCTAGGATCAGTTTTCTCCCTCAAACCCCTGACCACTTTTTCTGATCGCTTTCAGAGGGAAAAGCTGCCTATAACTGCTGGTCTAGGATCAATTTTCTCCCTCAAACCCCTGACTCCTGCTTCTGATCGCTTTCAGAGGGAAAAGCTGCCTATAACTGCTGGTCTAGGATCAGTTTTCTCCCTCAGACCCCTGACTCCTGCTTCTGATCGCTTTCAGAGGGAAAAGCTGTCTATAACTGCTGGTCTAGGATCAGTTTTCTTCCTCAAACCCCTGACTCCTGCTTCTGTTCGCTTTCAGAGGGAAAAGCTGTCTATAACTGCTGGTCTAGGATCAGTTTTCTCCCTCAAACCCCTGACCGCTGCTTCTGATCGCTTTCAGAGGGAAAAGCTGTCTATAACTGCTGGTCTAGGATCAGTTTTCTCCCTCAGACCCCTGACCGCTGCTTCTGATCGCTTTCAGAGGGAAAAGCTGCCTATAACTGCTGGTCTAGGATCAGTTTTCTCCCTCAAACCCCTGACCACTTTTTCTGATCGCTTTCAGAGGGAAAAGCTGCCTATAACTGCTGGTTTAGGATCAGTTTTCTCCCTCAAACCCCTGACTCCTGCTTCTGTTCGCTTTCAGAGGGAAAAGCTGTCTATAACTGCTTGTCTAGGATCAGTTTTCTCCCTCAGACCTCTGACTCCTGCTTCTGATCGCTTTCAGAGGGAAAAGCTGTCTATAACTGCTGGTCTAGGATCAGTTTTCTCCCTTAAACCCCTGACTCCTGCTTCTGATCGCTTTCAGAGGGAAAAGCTGTCTATAACTGCTGGTCTAGGATCAGTTTTCTCCCTCAGACCCCTGACTCCTGCTTCTGTTCGCTTTCAGAGGGAAAAGCTGCCTATAACTGCTGGTCTAGGATCAGTTTTCTCCCTCAGACCCCTGACTCCTGCTTCTGTTCGCTTTCAGAGGGAAAAGCTGTCTATAACTGCTGGTCTAGGATCAGTTTTCTCCCTCAAACCCCTGACTCCTGCTTCTGTTCGCTTTCAGAGGGAAAAGCTGTCTATAACTGCTGGTCTAGGATCAGTTTTCTCCCTCAAACCCCTGACTCCTGCTTCCGTTCGCTTTCAGAGGGAAAAGCTGTCTATAACTGCTGGTCTAGGATCAGTTTTCTCCCTCAGACCCCTGACTCCTGCTTCTGATCACTTTCAGAGGGAAAAGCTGTCTATAACTGCTGGTCTAGGATCAGTTCCCTTTCAAGGGAACTCGAGCTGCGTCGAGACGCGGTGGGAACGCTCTGCGTGATTGCGTCGTGAAGCACGTGTATAATCAGTCCAATGGAACGAAGGAACGTCATCAGTGACGTCACCGACCAGGAAGGTATAAATCACTCTTGAGATCAGACCAAACTAGCTTCTGTGTCTTCAGCAAGCGCTCTCTGTATATCTGTCCCTGTCATATTTATTGTTGTCTGTCAGCTCAATATATATATATAAAATGGCGAATAAGCAAGAATACAAGCGTTGTGTTGTGCCCTGCCCTCGTTTCATCACGGGTGGGGACACACATCTGCTTTGTGTTTTTTGTTTGGGAGTGGAGCATGCCCAGTCAGTTCTCGAGGGAGCTGACTGTGAGCATTGCGTTAAGCTGTCCTTGCGGACGCTCCGCTCTCGCCGGGCGTTCTTTGAGGAGGACGGTTCGGTTTGCGCTCCCCCCGAGGTGCGGGAGGCTTTCATCTTGGGGTTCGCACATGGATTTAGTAGCGGGGTTTGAGACGGGCCCCGCCCTTCCTCAACCCTTACCTGCTGAATCCGGTGCTTCAGCCCAGGAAGGAGCCCGCTCTGCGGCTTCTCCTCCCCAGGCTGAGGCACCAATGTTGCGGCTATCCAGTTCTGAGGAACTGGATGTCGTGGATGTTGAACATAATATTGAAGACGAGTGTTCGCCAGCTCGTATTTCTGGGGATGAGGAGCTTATGGAGGTTTTAACTCGTGCTGTTGCCAAGTTAAATATTGAATGGCCATCTGATAATGTTGAAACTGTTTCAAAAAAATAGTCTTTTAGATGAAGAGCCATCTCTCTCCCGAGTCATCGTCATCACTGAAAGCCCCGACGTTACCCACCAAGCCATTAAAAGCCACATCTATTATGGTGGGTAAAGCATATACGGCAGCAGTTCAGGCAGCAGGATGCTTACATACTATGTCAATATTACAAGCGTATCAGGCTGACCTGCTGAGGGACATGGATGATTGTGAGGAAGTTAGTGCTGACGCAATTCGAGAATTGCGTCGGGCGACAGATCTATCTCTCCGGGCTACCAAGGAGACGGCTAAATCTGTGGGCCGTTCTATGGCAGCCCTGGTGGCCACGGAGCGCCATTTATGGTTAAATTTGTCTGATATAAAGGATAAAGATAGATCTGTTCTTCTGGATGCCCCGCTTTCGTCTTCGAGTTTGTTCGGCGATGCTATAAATTGTGTTGTCGATAGATTTACTGAATCTAAGAAACAAGCGGCGGCATTCCAGAGGTTTCTTCCTCGCCGATCCAGTGTCCCAGGGACTGCTAATATTAAAGCAGAGCAGTCCCGACCGTCTACGAGCTCCTCACAACAGCAGCACAGAGTTCAACAGAAACAAAGTGTCGCCTCTCGGGCTCCTCCACAGTCTGGGGAGCCCAGGGGGCGGCCGCAGTTTAAGTCAGTTAGAGGTAGACAAGATCTGAGGACTGTCCTCTCTAATAAGGCTTGGGACAAGAAAAAGTCCTGATGCCCAGGGTGTCAAAATGTTGAGGGTGGTCCCCTCAGGGGAGGGACGGTTTCGAGGAATCGTTTCTCCTCTGCGCCCTCTGGGGGGCGGTTCTCTGAGGAGAACCGCAGCGCTGCCACATCGGTTGTTCCCTGCCGGTTCGCCGTTTCAGGGCACCGAAATGTCTGTTCGGCTAAATCCAGAGGCCAGTCTCGAGAGGCTGGTTCCCTTAGCAGAATTTCTGGTAACGTGGAAACTTCTACCAAATATTTCTCAATGGGTCCTGCATATAGTGGAAAAGGGTTACAGAATTCAGTTCGGTTCGTGTCCGCCCAGATTCCAAGGGGTTCTGCCCACAGTGGTGGACTCCGAGCAGGCTCTGGTTATGGAGCAGGAAGTAATGACACTTCTTCGAAAAGGAGCTATAGAAAGGGTCTCTCCTCCCAGCAGAGAGTCAGGGTTCTACAGCCGTTATTTCATTGTTCCAAAGAAGGATGGGGGGTTGCGTCCTATTCTAGATCTGCGTCAGTTAAACCGCAGAGTTCAGAAACTCAAGTTCAAGATGCTTACGCTCAAACAGATTGTATCACAGATTCAGTCCGAGGACTGGTTTGTGACAATAGACTTGAAGGACGCATACTTCCATGTATCGATTCATCCTCATCACAGGAAGTTCCTGAGGTTTGCTTTCGGGGGCGAAGCATACCAATATCGGGTTCTTCCCTTCGGCCTAGGTTTATCACCCCGCACTTTTACAAAGCGCTGGCTCCTCTGAGACTCCAGGGCATTCGCATATTAAAATATCTAGACGATTGGTTGATTCTTGCTCAGTCAGAGCAGATGGCAGTTCGGCATCGAGGTGTCGTTCTGGCTCATATAGAAAAGTTGGGGTTACGGCTCAACTCCAAAAAAAAGTGTGCTCCTCCCAGCACAGAGGACCACTTTTCTAGGAGTAATTTGGGATTCAACAACAATGCAGGCACGTCTGTCTCCTGCACGAATATCAGCGATTCTCACAGCCGTAAAAGGGGTAAAACTAGGCCAGTCACTCACTGTCAAACAATTTCAAAGATTGTTGGGGCTCATGGCAGCTGCGTCCAACGTAATTACTTTTGGCCTTCTGTACATGAGACCTCTGCAGTGGTGGCTGAGGACCAAGGGGTTTTCCCCGAGGGGAAATCCGTTTCGCATGATCAAGGTCACGCGGCGATGCCTTCGTGCTTTGGTCATGTGGAAGAAACCTTGGTTCCTCGCCCAGGGCCCAGTGTTGGGGGCTTCTTGTCGACGCGTAACGCTTTCGACAGACGCTTCCCTCACGGGGTGGGGCGCAGTCATGAGCGGACGCTCAGTGTCAGGTCTTTGGCAGGACCATCAACTGTCTTGGCACATAAATTGTTTAGAAATGATGGCCGTATTTTATGCTCTGAAATACTTCCTGCCAGACCTGAGAGGCCACCACGTGTTGGTCCGCACGGACAACACGTCGGTGGTCTCATACATCAACCATCAGGGGGGTCTGAGGTCTCGACTACTGTGCAATCTGGCTCATCAGATCCTCCTGTGGGCCCAGGGGAAATTACTGTCCCTCAGGGCAGTATATATTCCGGGGCATCTGAATGTAGGAGCGGATATTCTGTCAAGGCAGGGGCTGAGGCCCGGGGAGTGGAGGCTTCACCCCGAGGTGGTGGAGCTTCTATGGAAGAAATATGGTCGAGCCCGAGTCGACCTTTTCGCATCATCAGACTCAACCCATTGTCCCCTTTGGTTCTCCCTCACACATCCAGCCCCTCTCGGACTGGATGCAATGGTGCAGGTGTGGCCGAGGCTACATCTGTACGGGTTTCCCCCAGTATCTATGCTCCCGGGAGTTCTGGAGAGAGTTCGCCGGGAAGGGGCTCATCTGCTGTTAATAGCTCCGTACTGGCCGACCCGAGTTTGGTTCTCGGATCTGGTGTCACTTCTGGACGGCTCTCCGATGGAGATTCCCGTCAGGAGGGACTTGCTGTCCCAAGCAAGGGGCACGATATTTCACCCTCGCCCAGAGTTGTGGAAGTTGTGGGCTTGGCCTCTGAGGGGGCCCAGCTCATAGAATCTGGTCTCTCGACTGAGGTCGTTGAGACCATCCTTCAATCCAGAGCTCCTTCACGAGGAAACTTTATGCTTTGAAATGGAAATTATTTTCTACATGGTGTAGAGATCGTAATTTGAATCCTGTTAACTGCCCTATTGGTACAGTTCTCGATTTTCTACAAGACCGTTTCTCTGCTGGATTATCTCCTTCCACCTTAAAGGTGTACGTAGCGGCTATATCTGCATATCATACCCCTCTGGCGGGTACTTCAGTTGGGAGAGATCCTCTAATTATTCGTTTTCTCTGTGGCACTTTGAGGTTGAGACCTGTATTGCACTCTAGAGCACCGGTATGGGATTTGGCCATTGTACTTGAGGGTCTGGCTTTGGCTCCCTTCGAGCCCATTGAGGAGGTTTCAGAAAAGTTCCTTACTCTAAAAACTTTATTTCTTCTTGCTATTTCCTCTATCAAGAGAATTGGTGATTTACAAGCCTTGTCGGTGGCTCCATCATGTCTGGAATTTGCACCTGGTATGGTGAAAGCATTTCTCCACCCTAGACTGGGTTACATTCCTAAGGTCCCTACTAATGTTGGGGGCCCAATAGTGCTGCAGGCCTTTTATCCTCCACCATTTAATACCCCAGACCAGGAAAACCTTAATCTGCTTTGTCCCGTTCGGGCGTTGGATGCTTACGTCCACAGAGCTGCCCTGTGGCGTAAATCGGAACAATTATTTGTCTGCTTCGGAGCACCTAAGAAGGGTTGCCCTGCATCAAAACAGATTATGAGCAAGTGGATAGTTGAGGCTATTTCACTGGCATATGAAGCGGCCGGACAGCCTTCACCTTTGACTGTTCGGGCCCATTCTACGAGGAGTATGGCTGCCTCTACGGCTTTAATTTCGGGAGTTTCCCTTCTAGACATTTGTAATGCGGCAGGATGGTCTTCTCCGCATACATTTGTGAGATTTTATGACTTGGACCTCTCCACTCCTGGGGTCAGGTTGCTTGCTTCTTAGTATGCTCATGGTACTTCATACAGAACAGGCACATCGTCATTATGGCTGAGTGGGTATGGGGTTCCCACCGCGTCTTGACGCAGCTCGAGTTCCCTTGAAAGGGAACGTCTCAGGTTACGTATGTAACCCTGGTTCCCTGAGAGGGAACGAGACGCTGCGTCGCCTTGCCATACTTCCTGCTTGCCTTGATCGACTTGCTTCAGGCTTATCAGAAGCTAGTTTGGTCTGATCTCAAGAGTGATTTATACCTTCCTGGTCGGTGACGTCACTGATGACGTTCCTTCGTTCCATTGGACTGATTATACACGTGCTTCACGACGCAATCACGCAGAGCGTTCCCACCGCGTCTCGACGCAGCGTCTCGTTCCCTCTCAGGGAACCAGGGTTACATACGTAACCTGAGACGTTTTCTCCCTCAGACCCCTGACTCCTGCTTCTGATCGCTTTCAGAGGGAAAAGCTGTCTATAACTGCTGGTCTAGGATCAGTTTTCTCCCTCAGACCCCTGACTCCTGCTTCTGATCGCTGTCAGAGGGAAAAGCTGCCTATAACTGCTGGTCTAGGATCAGTTTTGTCCCTCAGACCCCTGACTCCTGCTTCTGATCGCTTTCAGAGGGAAAAGCTGTCTATAACTGCTGGTCTAGGATCAGTTTTCTCCCTCAGACCCCTGACTCCTGCTTCTGATCGCTTTCAGAAGGAAAAGCTGTCTATAACTGCTGGTCTAGGATCAGTTTTGTCCCTCAGACCCCTGACTCCTGCTTCTGATCGCTTTCAGAGGGAAAAGCTGTCTATAACTGCTGGTCTAGGATCAGTTTTCTCCCTCAGACCCCTGACTCCTGCTTCTGATCGCTTTCAGAGGGAAAAGCTGTCTGTAACTGCTGGTCTAGGATCAGTTTTCTCCCTCAGACCCCTGACCGCTGCTTCTGATCGCTTTCAGAGGGAAAAACTGTCTATAACTGCTGGTCTAGGATCAGTTTTCTCCCTCAGACCCCTGACTCCTGCTTCTGTTCGCTTTCAGAGGGAAAAGCTGTCTATAACTGCTGGTCTAGGATCAGTTTTCTCCCTCAGACCCCTAACTCCTGCTTCTGATCGCTTTCAGAGGGAAAAGCTGTCTATAACTGCTGGTCTAGGATCAGTTTTCTCCGTAATAATAGCATATTTGTGAAACATTTGGCAAACGATCCGGTGCGTATCTGTGTTTTGTGCATATCTCAAGAACTGCATTACTCCGATTTCTGAGTGAATCTCTCCGTTTTGTGAACCAGATCAGCCGACCTTGGGCAGATTTTGAGTAAATAACAAATTTCAGTGAATAAAAAACAAATCCATTGAATGCCATTGAAAGATCAATAAATCGTTATGATAGTTTTATGATGCTTTCTCATCCATTTTGAAGCTTGAAAGCCACTCATGCTTAATGAATGGAAAAGAGTGACCGGCACAGTCTTCACAATTTGAACCTTTCATAAAGGAAAGAAACTCGTACGGATTGTTGCACGAGGAATAATAAAAGCATCCAGTGAGAGCTCAGCGTTTTACTTCTACAGCGGCATATGGCTCATCTTTATTTTATAAATGAAAAGGCCAGCACTTTCATGAAGCATGCATAAGGCTCTCAAAGGCGCAGTGTAACACTTTCTGAGAATTCGCTGATGATATTGAATGTTTATGTGTCAAATGAAGTAATTATAAACAAGACATTTTTGCATTCATAAATATCTGGCCTGTGAGATGCAAACAAACGCAGAAAACTCTTCAATGTTCTTCAACTCTTCGTTTTGTTCCTTTTTTTTTTCCAGTAGCTTTTTGCTGACAAATTTGTTAATGTGCTCTACATGCATTGCTTGTTTTTTTGTTGTTTTTTCACACAAGGGAAGCTGAAACACTGTTAGGCGTGCCGCTGCTGGCTGAAACACGGCTCATCTCAGCTCACTGTGATTGTGGAGGAGACGCTCTGACACGGAAACAGGGAAACCTCCAGAGAAGCAGCTGGAGATCTGAGAAGCTTATGTTAGACTATATATGATGTACAAGCAAAGATCTTTGAGAGGTTTCTCAATATGCGTTCTCGTACTGTGTCATTATCAACCATCAAAGTCAATTTCCAATACTCAAGAATGCAAGTACAGAGAATGCATGAAAGTAATTGGATGTGTTCTTGATATCGAGGATGCAGTGAGAAAAAATAACCGTTAAAAATCCCAGAAGTCATCACTGCATCCCATCACTATCTGGGATGCAGTGATGACTTCTGGGATTTTTAACGGTTTATTTTCTCACTGCATCCTCGATATCAAGAACACATCCAATTACTTTCATGCTTAGAAGACCCAGCTAGCAGGGAACGTTCTCAGAACTTTCGCTAACATTCCCTACAAGTTTGGTTAATGTTCTAAAGAAAACATTTGAATGTAATGTTTACCGAACATTTTAAGGATGTTTTCTCATTTAAAAAAATGTTCCTATAACGTTATATTAAAACTAAGATATAACATTTTAACTGCAACATTCAAAAGATGTTTTGGGAATGTTTCTGAAGTAACAAGTTCTCAAAATATCATTGTCCCTATGTTTCATTATAACAAAAGAAAAACGTTCTCTCTGTCACGTTAGGAAAATGTTTTGAGGATATCATTGAGAGATGAGATGTTTAATGTTCTTTATAAAACGTTCTTCTAATGTTACAAATTAACAAAATTATAACTTTTTATTTGCAACATTTTGAGAATATTTTGGGAATGTAGTTAAAGTTAATGTTTGTACAATGATCTCAAAATAACATTGTCCCAATGTTTCATGATAACAAAAGAAGGACATTCTACTTGCAACATTTTGAGCATATTTTGGGAATGTTGTTAAAGTTAAAGTTTGTACAATGATCTCAAAATAACGTTGTCTTAATGTTTCATCATAACAAAAGAAGAACGTTCTTTCTGTCACGTTAGGAAAATGTTTTGAGGATATCATTGAGAAATGAGATGTTTATTGTTCTTTATAAAACGTTCTTTTAATGTGACAAGTTAACTAAATTAAAACATTTTACTTGCAACATTTTGAGCATATTTTGGGAATGTTGTTAAAGTTAAAGTTTATACAATGATCTCAAAATAACATTGTCCCAATGTTTCATTATAACAAAAGAAGAACATTCTTTCTGTCACGTTAGGAAAATGTTTTGAGGATATCATTGAGAGATGAGATGTTTATTGTTCTTTTTAAAACGTTCTTTTAATGTGACGAGTTAACAAAATTATAACTTTTTATTTGCAACATTTTGAGAATATTTTGGGAATGTTGTTAAAGTTAATGTTTGTACAATGATCTCAAAATAACATTGTCCCAATGTTTCATGATAACAAAAGAAGAACATTCTTCTTGCAACATTTTGAGCATATTTTGGGAATGTTGCTAAAGTTAAAGTTTGTACAATGATCTCAATATAACATTGTCCCAATGTTTCATGATAACAAAAGAAGAACATTCTCTCTGTCACATTAGGAAAATGTTTTGAGGATATCATTGAGAGATGAGATGTTGAATGTTCTTTATAAAAAGTTCTTGTAATGTTATGTGTTAACACAATTAGAACATTTTACTTGCAACATTTTGAGGATGTTTTGAGGATGTTGTTGAGATAACAGATTATATAATGTTCTCAGTAAAACATTGGCACAATGTTCCATAATAACAGAGGAGGAACATTATCAAATCAACATTCGTAAAATGTTTTGAGGATATCACTGAGACCTGAGATGATGAGTGTTTTTAAAAAAAAACGTTCTTGTAATGTGACGAGTTAACAAAACTAGAACATTTCAAATGTAACATTTAGCAATCAAACTACACAATTATTGTTAAATTGAGCTTGCTGGTCAGACAGCAGGCCAACAGGGTTCACGATGGAACATATGGTGCGTTTAAGTCCTCCTGGGAAGTTTGTATTCATGAGGTTTTACAATTTTTTTAATGTTTTATATTAATGAAGCCACTGTAAACTTTATCATCACATATTATATTGTTATATTATAATGCTATCATATTTTGTGCAGGCATTAGCTTACTTCATTGTCACTGCTGAATACCTATAGTGGTATCCCACAATGTTTCTCACTGACACACCCCTAACTCTTCAAGATCAGGGTTAAAGAAAATCCTGAGCTTCCTACTCATATTCTCATCATTGTGGTGGCGTTCAACTTGTAAATACGATCTTTATGACATGACTTGAATGCACCAATAGCTCTAGCTTAATTAGGGACAATCCATACAAACACTCTTTGCTAAAATACATTACAGACTGTCACAGTGAGAAGTTATTCGTCCTGTATCAACGCTAAAGGCCTAACCACTGCAGTCAACACCTTGGAGTATCCATGCTGTTAAATAAAAGTCTGTAGACAAGGGTTAGGGTTAGAGTTAGGGTTAACCTTAACCCTTAATTTCTAACCCAGACCCGGTTTCACAGAGTTTAGATTAAGCCAGGATTAGGCCTTAGTGCATTTAATTAGCTTTTAAAAATGTGCCAAAGAAAAAAGAAACATTACTGGTGTGCATCTTGAGTAATGGCTCAAAATAATGGCACCGACATATTTTAAGATATGTCAGTGCAAGTTGCTTTCAGGTAAAACAGCTCAAACGTGCATTTTAGTCTGGGACTACAGGCTTAAGCCTTGCCAGTGAAACCCGGGGTATATGTTGCAACTTGTATAGAATTATGCCAATGTTAGCAAAGTGTTGTGTTGGACAGAGGATTTACCCTAAACCAACAGGTTGTGTAACAGTGCCACACAGGGTGAAAAGCAAGTTGACATTATTAGGCATAAGAGTGTTTCTAAAGGAAAGGTCAATATTTTGTTAAAGTGCAAAAGGATCATTATGGGTCACATGAATGTAACTCTAATGTTACCATGATACCAATCCATTAGTTTTTCATGTAGGTAGGTATACAGAATTGTATATGAATAGCCTACATATGCAATGTTTGCTCTGTTTAATATATAATATGTTTGCTCTTTTAAACTGCTGTTTGGCAGAGCAGTGGTAAATATAATTTTGTTATATATGGTATATATTATTTATGTTATTTATTATTATTATTTATATGCTATTGTAAGTTTTTTTTTTTTTTTATCATGCACTGCAATGAAGACACCATTTAACCAATTGATTAAATATAACAGCCAGCTTACAAATACAACTAAATAAATAGCACGTGCACGTTTTTTTCATATTCTTTCTTTTAAAACATGTCATCTTTTCCTGTAATTGCAATGTTACCACATTATTGGCTGTCTCTTCGAGTTGTTTTGAGCATGATTGGTTATTCAGACTGTCATCCAGGAATCTGGCCAATGGCAGCTATGCGCGCCTTTTACTGGTCAAGTTTGAATATTCGTCTGTTGGAGTGAGTGAGTGAGTGTGTGTGTGTGTGTGTGTGTGTGTGTGTGTGTGTGTGTGTGTGTGTGTGTGTGTGTGTGTGTGTGTGTGTGTGTGTGTGTGTGTGTGTGTGTGTGTGTGTGTGTGTGTGTGTTGCTGCTGCTCGGGATCTTCAGTACTAGCCTCCTTTGGTTCTGTGGCTTTTACATTGTTTAAAACATGGATTATTTTGCATCGTACTGTTACATTTTTATTTTGAGCGAGTTGCGGGATGTAAATGGACAACGAATTTGAACAACGTACGTGTAACGGACATATTGCAATCTGCGGAAGGTAAATAACTTTTTTTTATATAAAAATACATTCTGCTACATCAAAATATAGTGTGTTAAATTGAGAAGCTAATTTTAAATGCGATTAGAGCAATATCGACATTATGTCAATGTTTCAGGCTAAGCATGTGTAAATATTGTCAGCTAACTTAGTTTTTGATAAAAAATAAATAAAATAGGAGCTTCACAATGAGTGAACTGAGAACATTGTGTCTTTATACAGAGAGGAACTCGAACCACACTATGAAAACTAGGCTTTTGAATATTGTTGATCGCGGGATATCGGCCTACCGTCAAAATGATGAGTCATCATCATAAATAATATGTTTTTGAGCTGGTGAGTAAAATTTTGCAAGCTTTTGCAAATGTCTCTTTTAGTAAGTAAATACAAATAGCTAATAATATTGCTGTATGTGTGTGTTTCCCATTATCCAGGAATTTTGGGAATAAATATTATCCAGCCACACGATCGGTGAGTATTGTCATAGTAAAATACACGTGAAATAGAGGCAGAACATGTAAACTCTGCTCAAAGGCACACTGGTCCAAACCCTCCAGACAATATTTTACCTGTCTTCTTGATATGAGTTTACGGGCCTAGCTGACCCAAACATAAATGTCCTTTCAAAATGAAATTATTTTCAAACCTGTATGACTTGCTTCTGTGAAACACAAGAATGTTGGGAATAAAACAACATTGGAACCCATTTTATGGAAAAAAACAAAACAGAGAAGTCATTTCTCAAGATATCTTAATTAAGGTTATACAAAATAAATTCATACAGTTTTGGAACAACATGGAGTACCGGTAAATAACGAGAGAACTTTTTAGGACATGTTCCCAGGGTCCTTTGCTAAATTAACCATGATTTTTATTATAGTAAAGTGTAGAAACAATGTTTTTATGGTGGATTGATTACAATAATTTATTACCATTTAGTTAGTGTAGCAAAACCATGGTTAATGTTAGTAAGGGTTCTCCAGATTTATATAGCCTAACACTTAAGGAAAACATAAAAAATGGTCCTATGTCACCCAGATCAATAGTCTGTTAACACACATTAACATTGTCCCAATGTTTCATGATAACAAAAGAAGAACATTCTACTTGCAACATTTTGAGGATATTTTGGGAATGTTGTTAAAGTTAAAGTTTGTACAATGATCTCAATATAACATTGTCCCATGTTTCATGATAACAAAAGAAGAACATTCTACTTGCAACATTTTGAGCATATTTTGGGAATGTTCCTAAAGTTAAAGTTGTACAATGATCTCAATATAACATTGTCCCAATGTTTCATAAAAACAAAAGAAGAACATTCTCTCTGTCACATTAGGAAAATGTTTTGAGGATATCATTGAGAGATGAGATGTTGAATGTTCTTTATAAAACGTTTTTCTAATGTGACGAGTTAACACAATTAGAACATTTTACTTGCAACATTTTGAAAAAAATTAAATAAATCTCAGCATATAGGAGCTTTACAATGAGTGAACTGAGAACATTGTGTCTTTATACATAACATAAATGTCCTTTCAAAATGAAATTATTTTCAAACCTGTATGACTTGCTTCTGTGAAACACAAGAATGTTGGTAATAAAACAACATTGGAACCCGTTTTATGGAAAAAAACAAGAGAACTTTTTAGGACATGTTCCCAGGGTCCTTTGCTAAATTAACCATGGTTTTTATTATAGTAAAGTGTAGAAACAATGTTTTTATGGTGGATTGATTACAATAATTTATTACCATTTAGTTAGTGTAGCAAAACCATGGTTAATGTTAGAAAGGGTTCTCCAGATTTATATAGCCTAACACTTAAGGAAAACATAAAAAATGGTCCTATGTCACCCAGATCAATAGTCTGTTAACACACATTAACACACTTTTTAAATTTTCTTAAGATCAAGCATTGGAACAATGTTCACGGAGCAGAACAGGCACCAACAGAGAAACAAGTCCATCACTAGTAAGTATCCACTGCATTTTATAAAACCGTAGTCAATTTTAAAGGCACAATGCACTCCAAAATAAAAATGATCTCTTTTTTTCTCCCTCGTGCCAGATTTATATCTGTCCCAGATTTATATCTGACTTTCTTTCCACAGAGATTTTTAGAAAAAATTATCATTAAAGAGAATCATATAAAGAGAAATGTGGGAGGAGCTTGAATTTATTGCCTAGCCCTGTTTGTTTGAACCGCGAGAGCCATCAAAGCTTATGCTACTCCTACGTCATACATCGACAAGAGCCTTTTATAGTCAACACGTCGGACGCAAGCAACTTGCAGTTTTGCCCCCACCAACAACGCATAGTATTGCATACAATGGTGTGTCGCGTATCAAAAACTGGGACGACACATTTTGCTACGCATAGATGGATAATGGCGGCCGAAGTGTAGCGATGCGTAGCCTTGCAGGCGCGTATGCGTATCGATGCGTTGACTATGTAACTCTTTTGGCGTAATTTGACTTGCATATGGATGTCTGCTGGAAGCTAGTTATTTAAGTCGATAAAGTTATAAATATGGTAGGGCTGGGGGAATTAACACATTAATCTTTGCGATTAATTTGAGATGCATAACGAGTTAAAAAAAAATAACGCAATTAACGCAGCACTTTTTTTGCCTCGTTTTAATGACTTCCTGTTGCGGAAAAGGCTGCAAAATATGCCGTCCCGCCCCGCCGTGTTCGGCGATCAGGTTTTATTCTCACGCAGCTTTCATGAGCGGGTCTTTTCCGCTCTGCGCTCTCCATTCCGTGTGTGTGTGTCGGCGCACTGACACACACACACAACACTGAGCAAACATTGAGCTCTTTGCTCAATGTTCTGCTCCGTGTTTGCGCTGCGCGTTCTGCTCTGTCGTTAACGGCCCAAACGCTCCAATCATGTACCGATTATGCACTGGAAAAGCAAAGTCAAATAACGTGAATTTTCTCAATAGTAGACTTCTGTGAAATAGCCCTACTGAGCTGGTATAGTCATGCTGGCAACAATGGTAGAATTACCTGCTCTGCATGCTCTTGTAATAATAGCTTTGTAGGACTATGTTTTATTTTGATAATTAGTAAAAAAAAAATTATAATAAATTGTTAAATTGATTATGTTGATTGATTATTGAAAAATAATAATATATTGATATATTGATGTTTAATATTATTTTAATACAGGGCTATTTTCTGTTCCTTTTTTCCTGTGTTGTTTAATTAGGTTATTCTAAGTTTAAATATTGATGATTACAAGCTTGGGGGAAATGCAATTAATTGCATTTAATTACAGCAAATTGTGTAAATAATCAGTTACTTTTTTTTAATCGATTCCCAGCCCTAAAATATGGATATGTTTCTTACATGAATGCATCACTTCGCTTCACCTTTCGCCTTTATTAACCTGCCAGAGCCGTGTGGAGTACTTTTATCATGGATGGATGCATTTTTATGGACTTGTCAAAAAAATCCCACAGGGAGCTACAGAATAAGAAATCTTTGAAGTCCACTTTTTTACTGTCTGTTTCCATCAGTAAAATTACAGTTTTTTTTGTTTTTTTTCTCAGAATTGTGAGGCAGGAACACACAATTGCAAGAAAATATCAGAATTGTGAGCTGTCTTTTTTACTCCCCTCAGAATTCACCCTTCGAGGGAGTTTGATTGACAGGTATTTATTTTTTACATTTCTATTTTACAAAAAATATTTTTTTTTCTACAAAAATTACACAAATTAAACGTTGAGACTTTGTTTCATATCAAAAGTAACCTGCTCTGTCTTGTCTCGGCGTTTAGACGTTTCAGCGTTTTTTCTTTGATCCGCAATGTATTTTTCATTGCGTGACAACATGATGTGTGGCGTGAGAGCGCCATGGCTTGTTGGACATAGCAACAGTAACTAAAGGGGGCGGGTCTTTGCAAATTGCATTAACCATGGCTGCCTGTTAATTATCACTGGACTACTTCACTCTCGCATCTCCCAAAAGTTTTTTTTGGTTTGTTTTCTTGATTCCATTTTAATGGTTTAATTAAATTGCTATAACCAATTATTTAAAATGTAATGATTTAAGCAACTTTCTTCAAAGGTTAATCCAAACTTTTATTTGACGGATTGCCGTGTAGACCTTTGAGTCTCTCTGTGTTTTATGATATGATGATAGTTTTTCTCAAATGAAGCTAAAATGCTGCTGAAGTGACTCTCAGAGCGGCTGTATGAAGTGCATTAATGTGCTCATATAGAAAAGACAGCAAAAACAAAATAAGCCAGAATTGCTTTTTTTTTCTCAGGTTTTACTAATTTATCCTGTGATTCTGACTTTCAAACAGACAATTGCGAGTTTATATCTCGCACTTCTGAGAAAAAAAAGTTTGAATTGTGAGTCGCAATTACCTTTTTTAAAAATTGTATTCCATGGCGGAAACAAGCTTTCATATGCACAGACAGTAGCTCACATTTAACATGCAGATTGTGCGCACACAGAAACCTACTGGAGCACAGAAGGTTAGTGTCAACACTGTCCTGTGATTTCTCAATAAGAAACTGCGTAGAAACAGAAGTTATAGCACATATTTTTTTCTGCTTTTGAAGTAACTAAAACTTACAGCTTAGCTAATAGCAAAGAGACGATACACAGGTATGATTAAATCACACTAGAAATTGTTCCATCGCCAATGCATTCAAATGCAGTTCTACTTTATCTGTATCTGATTTAAAACAAGCAGAAATCTGTAAGAAATGTAACAATCCATAGACAATATAACTGATGAAAATGAGCTGTTCGTGAGCAGAGCAGTGCAAAAGCCTCGTGTGCAGTGCTGTGACATGCTGCAGCTGTGCTCAAGGTGACCTGAGTTCAAGGTTCACACTTCTCAAGCCAAGTTTGTAGTTTGTAAAAATAATTTAGCCTCTAGTTGTGTTATTAACATGTATATAATGGATTAAGTATAGGTTTTAAATTACAAAAACAAAATAGATACTCATAAGGTATCATATTTATACTTTTAAATAAACTAATCTAATTAATTTCTGATTAATAATTAGGCTGGCTAATTTTGAAAGTTTTCAAAGTCAATATTGCTTGTGATCTTAATATGTAATATGTATTTGTATTATTTTTTTTTACACTGTTGCATGATCTTCTTTTATAGGCTATGAGTGAAAAACTCTACCATGCACACAGAGAATGGAGCTTAATTCTGCTAACTGGGATAGCAGCTGAAAAAGAAGAAGAGAAGAACAGTAGAACACCTATTAATGCAGATGACTTTATTCTTTTTCTGCAAGAACAAAGACAACCAAATACTGATGATGAGCGTTCTGAGCTAACAGCAGTCAAGACGTGTGATTGCACATTGGACTTTACTGAGTTCTTCATGTAATGTTGGGCATCTACTGTACACAGAACTTCTAATAATTTATGTGGATGCCATTCATAATCCTGTTAGATTTTTGTTTTATTTTAGAGATTAATAAAATTGTATGTTTTAACAATGTTATAGCTAAGCATTTTTTATGTTTAAGAGAACATTTTGGGAACAAAAATAAAAACCCCCCCTGAAAACTTTCTAAGAACGTTAGAGAATAATGTTGTAAGAATGTTACACCTAAACATTTTAATAATGTTTTTAAATAATGTTATCCAAACATTTAAAAGAACATTCTGGGAACAAAAATAAAACTATCCGCTTACAACATTATAAGAATGTTAGAGAATAATGTTATAAGAATGTTATTACTAAACATTTTAAAAATGTTTTAAAAAAAAAAAATGTTCTCTATACATTTAAAAAAACATTCTGGGAACAAAAATAAAACTACCCGCTGAAAACGTTCTATGAACGTTAGAGAATAATGTTATAAGAACGTTACTACTAAACATTTTTATAATGTTTTTAAAAAATTGTTATCCGAACATTTATAAGAACATTCTGGGAACAAAAATAAAACTACACGTTAAAAACATTATAAGAACGTTAGAGAATAATGTTAGAAAAATGTTACTACTAAACATTTTAATAATGTTTTTAGAAAATGTTCTCTAAACATTTAAAGAAAAAATTCTGGGAACAAAAATAAAACTACCCGCTGAAAACGTTTTAAGAACGTTAGAGAATAATGTTAAAAGAATGTTACTACTAAACATTTTAATAATGTTTTTAAAGAATGTTCTCCAAACTTTTAAAAGAACATTCTGGGAACAAAAATAAAACTACCCGCTGAAAACTTTCTAAGAACGTTAGAGAATAATGTTATAAGAATGTTATCGCTAAACATTTTAAAAATGTTTTTAAAGAATGTTCTCCAAACTTTTAAAAGAACATTCTAAGAACAAAACTAAAACTAGCCGCTGAAAACATTTATAGAACAATACATGCTAATGTTCTTAGAACATTTTTAGAACAAAAAAAATCTAGCTGGGGAACTCGATGTTGCAACAGAACCTATTGACTCTCTCTTTTCCAGCACTTTAGACACAATTTCTCTGTTACGCTGAAAGAAGATTAAAGAAAATAGTCCAATGCCGTGGTACAATGAGCACCTTAATGAGGCCTTAATGGGCCCTTAAGAGAGCAGCCAGAGAGATGGAGCGCAACTGGAAGAAAACAAAACTAGAGGTATTTCACATTTCATGGAAAAAGTGCCTGATTGCATACAGAGAGGCCTTAAAAGCTGCTAGATCTGCTTATTTATCAACCCTATAAGAAGAAAATCAATAAAACCCTAGGTATTTATTTGAAACAGTGGCTAAACTAACGAAAAATAAAGCTTCAAGCCCAGAAGTTTCCAAGCAGCACAGCAGTAATGACTTTATGAACTTCCTCACTTATAAGATTGATAATATCAGGGAGAAAATTACTACAGTATCGCATCAGGCAGTGCATTGTAGTCTCCCTAAGAACATTTTTATTAATTCATTGCTATAGAAGAGGAAGAATTTTCTAAACTCATTAAATCATCTAAATCGACAACATGTATGTTAGACCCTATACCGACTAAGCTACTGAAAGAGATGCTCCCAGAGGTCATAGATCCTCTTCTTACTATCATTAATTCATCTTTGTCATTAGGATACGTACCAAAAACCTTTAAGCTGGCTATGATTAAACCTCTTCTTAAAAAAACACAACTTGATCGTACAGAATTAGTCAATTACAGGCCAATCTCGAATCTACCTTTTCGGTCAAAGATACTAGAACAGGCGGTATCTTCACAACTATGTTCCTTTTTAGAAAGAAATGATATCTGGAGGATTTTCAGTCAGGATTTAGACCGTACCATAGTACCGAGACTGCTCTCATTAGAGTCACAAATGATTTGCCCTTATCATCCGATCGTGGTTGTATCTCTCTATTCGTGTTACTCGATCTTAGTGCTGCATTTGACACCATTGACCACAACATTCTTTTAAATAGACTCGAAAACTATGTTGGCATTAGTGGAATTGCATTAGCATGGTTTAAATCATACTTATCTGACCGTTATCAGTTTGTAGCAGTAAATGAAGAGATGTCTCATCGATCACAAGTTCAGTATGGCGTACCACAAGGCTCAGTACTAGGACCGTTGCTGTTCACTCTGTACATGCTACCCTTGGGAGATATCATTAGGAAACATGGCATTAGTTTTCACTGTTATGCTGATGATACTCAGCTCTATATTTCTTCACGCCCTGACGAAACTTATCAATTCACAAAATTAACGGAATGCATAGCTGATATAAAAAACTGGATGAATAATAATTTCCGAAAAAACAGAGATTCTAATTATTGGACAAAAAACTTCCTCACGTAATAACCTAGAATACTGTCTAACACTTGATGGCTGCTCTGTTAAGTCTTCGTCGTCGGTTAGGAACCTGGGTGTGCTCTTTGATACCAATCTTTCATTTGAAAGTCACGTGTCTAGTATCTGTAAAACCGCATTTTTCCATCTTAAAAATATATCTAAATTACGTCATATGCTCTCAATGACAAATGCGGAACAGTTAGATCATGCGTTCATGACCTCAAGGCTAGATTACTGTAATGCTCTACTGGGTGGATGCCCTGCACGCTTAATAAACAAACTACAGCTGGTCCAAAACGCAGCAGCTCGAGTTCTTACCAGAACCAGGAAGTATGACCATATTAGCCCAGTTCTGTCAACACTGCATTGGCTCCCTATTAAACATCGTGTACATTTTTAAATATTGCTGATTACTTACAAAACACTAAATAGTTTAGCTCCGCAGTACTTGAGCGAGCTCTTAACGCATTATAGTCCTTCACGTCTATTGCGATCTCAAAATTCCGGCCAGTTGATAATACCTGATAATATCATAATCGACTCCTGGCAGAAGATCCTTCTCCTATTTAGCACCAAAACTCTGGAACAGTCTTCCTAACATTGTCCGGGAAGCAGACACACTCTGTCAGTTCAAAGCTAGACTAAAAACACATCTCTTTGACCTAGCATACACATAACACATTATAGACTTATATAATTCAATGTTAGGCTGCATAGATTAGGTCAGCCGGAACCAGGAACACTTCCCTTGAATCCGCCGGATCCAGGCCGTATCCAGATCTGATGAAGGACCTGCGCCTGGATACACTCACACACACGCACACACACACACACACACACACACACACACTCACACACACTCCAGATCTGATGATGGACCTGCTCCTGGACACACACACACACACACACACACACACACACTCACACACACACACTCCAGATCTGATGATGGACCTGGACGCGACGACAACACATTTCTGAAGTGTCCACTAGTCTCTCCCCTGTGAAGGCCTCCTCCCCTCTCTTTACCTCTCTACAGATAAGGTAAGGCTAGACAAGTAGTTTGTTGAGGGTTGATTTGTAGGGAAGGACTACACGCCTGCGCACATATATTCAAACACACATACCTATAGACTGAACTCGTAATACGCATGTGCACACCATCGGCGTTCTCACGGGTTCGCGTTTTTGAAGTTTGCGCAGAAAGAACTTAAGAGTTTTCTGTGAGAACGGTGTCGTGTTAGTGGCCCCTAAGTTAATAACTAATGATCTTTACAACAGAAGTGAATCAATCAAACTAACTTTAGCTGGACAATAACTTTATTCTAGATCTGCTGTAAAGCCTAAACAATCTCTGTTACTGTAATCTCCTATTATCAATGTAAAGCTGCTTTGAAACAATCTAAATTGTCAAAGCACTATATAAATGAAGGAGACTTGACTTGTACCAGCTGCCGATGCCGAGGAACTCACAGCTCTGTGACAGTGTTCTCCGAGCTGGATCGAGAGGCGTATCTACAGGTGCTCACACACATCTACAGGTGCTCACACACACTCTGGACCTCAGAGAGCCGTATCTACAGGTGCTCTCACACACTCTGGACCTCAGAGAGCCGTATCTACAGGTGCTCTCACACACTCTGGACCTCAGAGAGCCGTATCTACAGGTGCTCTCACACACTCCTGGACCTCAGAGAGCCGTATCTACAAGTGCTCACACACACTCTGGACCTCAGAGAGCCGTATCTACAGGTGCTCTCACACACTCTGGACCTCAGAGAGCCGTATCTACAGGTGCTCACACACACTCTGGACCTCAGAGAGCCGTATCTACAGGTGCTCACACACACTCTGGACCTCAGAGAGCCGTATCTACAGGTGCTCTCACACACTCTGGACCTCAGAGAGCCGTATCTACAGGTGCTCTCACACACTCTGGACCTCAGAGAGGCGTATCTACAGGTGCTCTCACACACTCTGGACCTCAGAGAGCCGTATCTACAGGTGCTCTCACACACTCTTGACCTCAGAGAGCCGTATCTACAGGTGCTCACACACACTCTGAACACAAGAAATGCTGACAGGAACTTTCTTACGCTACACATGCAGCCCTGGTGAGCAGAAGAGACTCACCCGGCCCAAACCTCTGAACGGCAGTGTAAGTTATTCAGTAAGAATGTCTTGTTTACTGTTGCATACAAGCAACATGACACACACACACACACACACACACACACACGTGCTGTTGGTGTGAATGTGAGTCATGTGATCACCTGTGGTCTCGTGTCTACCGCTGTGATCATGTTCATGTTATGTAGATCTACAACCTGAAGGCTTTTCCCCGTGACCCAGAACAAGCTCAGTGTTAGTAACCTGTCACATCATGAACACACAGATGTGTGTGTCACATGTGCTCGCCCAGAGCAAACGTGAGAGATAAAAACACCTTAACGACCTCAGCAGCCGAACGTGTGTGTGTGTGTGTGTGTGTGTGTGGAGAAACACGTCAACATGAATGAACTCTCTTCCCTCCCCAACAGGTGTTACTTATTGTTTTTTCCCCCACAATTCTTTGATGCACATTATTCCACAGGGTTACACTTTATTTATTTTTTTACATTATTTACTATGTAATTATTTGTGAAATGTACTAGCAGTTTCTGCACCAGGAAATCCACCATGCATTCATTCATTCAGAGGCAGAGATGTATGATTTGTGAATGAATGTCTTTTTTGAATCAGATCTGGTCTAGTTTGGATTAATTGTAAAGCATGAGCATTTATCTTTTGGTTGAACACTACGCTTCCTCTTGTGATGCTTTAGCATTAGCATCTCTTGTGTCTCAGTAAAGGCCGGAGGGAGTGGAAGCTGTCGGATCAGGAGTATTGCAGCACATTTAGTCATGCAGCGCCGCAGTGAACCCATTGAGCTCCGGAACAACCGGAAATCATTCAGAGAGAGAGAGATGGATTACATCACTGAGAGAGAGAGAGAGAGGGGGGGGGGAGAGGGAGAGAGAGAGAGAGAGAGATGGATTACATCACCGAGAGAGAAAGAGAGAGAGAGAGAGAGAGAGAGAGAGAGAGAGAGAGGGAGAGAGAGATGGATTACATCACCACACACTGACAGAGAAAGAGAGAGAGAGAGAGAGAGAGAGAGAGAGAGCTTTAATCAATGCACACGTTTACGCCCCATTTATCAGCCTGCTATGAATGGAGCTGTGTGGCAGGGTCACATGACCACTCTGGGTCACATGACCAGCAGCAGGGTCACATGACCACTCTGATGAAGCCCCCGCCACATTTAACACAGCTTAAGCGGATCTAGATGTAACCGGTTCGAGAGAAAAGGCAGATTCAGATTAAACACAAGTCAATAAATGCTCAACTGATGTGTTTCTGTTACATGCCAAAGCTGCGGAATATCATTAACAACATTCACTGCTGTTGTGCAACATTGCAAGGTATTAAAGAGCACATGTTGTGCACTTTCACAAAGATGAAGACGAGACAACAGGTTCCAATTCCACGGTATTTTACTGTAATAATAAAATGAGCTCAGGTAAATCCCACAGGCATAACAGTGTGAACGTGACACAAGAGACGACCGAAGTGTGAAGAAGGCGGAACTAAACAGAACTGTGACAAGAACAGGTTTTCGTGCTTCATTTTTTGCATGTTCATTATTTTCCCCATATTTTACATTGTTATATGGGGACACAGAAATATTGTGATGTGTTCGTATCCGGAAGAAACTCAAGACTCGTTTCAGGAGTTCAGAAACACTGGCACTGATATAGAGAAGAGCTGGAGCTTTTACATGATCGAACAGCAACATTACACACTAAACACAGACGAAGCACATGGACACGAGCACAGCCGGGCCTCTTTAACCCTTTCATGCACAGAGGTCACTACAGTGGACAGCTATTAAAAAAGCATTTTCTTGAATTTGCACGGGTTTTGATGGCATAGTTGCACATCAACCTCTACAGTGGACTCTGGTGCATCATCCTATACATTGCCACCAAGTGGCAAGCCGTTGTGTGTAAATTTTTTCCCCCTCCAAACCAAGATGGCCAATGGTCAGTCAGAGTTGCTCTGGAATATCCATTCCTTCTATCCTAGGAGACTCTAGTAGGTAAAAAAAAAAATATTGCAGCATCAAGCAATATCTAATGAGTCATATGACACTTAAATTTTCCAAGTTTTGATTTTAGATTGGGAGAAAATTCTGATTAATCATCTGTCCACTATAGTATATCATCTACAATTCATACTTATACTGTGAATGTTGTTTTTGAAAATACTTAATCTGCAGTAACTTTTTTTGACTGTAAATAAATGTATTTGTATTATTAGAATGCAATTTTCATTGACATTAAAAAAGTAATGTGATTACATAATGTATGTGACTTGTAATGCGTTTCTTTACTCGAAACATCAAAAAGTAATCTGATTACGTAATGCACGTTACTTATAATACATTACTTTACTAGTAACATCAAAAAAGTAATCTGATTATGTAATGCACGTTACATGTAATACATTACTTGTAACATCAAAAAAGTAATCTAATTACGTAATGCACGTTACTTGTAATACATTACTTGTAACATCAAAAAAGTAATCTAAATAACGTAATGCACGTTACTGTCACAGTGTCTGGTTTGTGTTTCCCAGGGTAACCACTAGAGGTCCGCTTCCCCCACGGTGTCTTTCACTCATTCACTACATTTCCCATCATCCTGTTCTGTATTATCATTGATTCATTGCACGCAGCTGTTTCCCCTCACCTTGTTAGTGTCTGTGTATATATACCCTGTCTGTGTCAGTGTTTGTCATGGAGTCCTTGTATATTGTCACACCACTTCTGGAAGTCAGTTTTTGCTTGTTCTTGTTTCTTTCTTGTTTTTGGATTGCTTTATTGGATTTTGACCCTTGCCTGGACTGGTTTGTGAGTACGGATTTCCCAAATAAATACTGCGATTGGATCTTACCTTTTTCCTGTGTGTGTTTCGTGACAGTTACTTGTAATACATTACTTGTAACATCAAAAGTAATCTGATTACGTAATGCACGTTACTTGTAACGCATTACTTTACTTGTAACATCAAAAAGTAATCTGATTATGCAATGCACGTTACTTGTAATACATAACTTGTAACATCAAAAAAGTAATCTGATTACCTAATGCACGTTACTTGTAATGTATTACTTTATTTGTAACATCAAAAAGTAATCTGATTACGTAATGCACGTTACCTGTAATGCATTTCTTTATTTGTAACATCAAAAAGTAATCTGATTACGTAATGCACGTTACTTGTAACGCATTACTTTACTTGTAACATCAAAAAGTAATCTGATTATGCAATGCACGTTACTTGTAATACATAACTTGTAACATCAAATAAGTAATCTGAATACGTAATGCATGTTACTTGTAATACATTACTTGTAATATCAAAAAAGTAATCTGAATACGTAATGCACGTTACTTGTAATACATTACTTGTAACATCAAATAAGTAATCTGAATACGTAATGCATGTTACTTGTAATACATTACTTGTAATATCAAAAAAGTAATCTGAATACGTAATGCACGTTACTTGTAACACATTACTTGTAACATCAAAAAGTAATCTGATTACATAATGCACGTTACTTGTAATACATTACTTGTAACATCAAAAAAGTAATCTGATTATGCAATGCACGTTACTTGTAATACATAACTTGTAACATCAAAAAAGTAATCTGATTACCTAATGCACGTTACTTGTAATGTATTACTTTATTTGTAACATCAAAAAGTAATCTGATTACGTAATGCACGTTACCTGTAATGCATTTCTTTATTTGTAACATCAAAAAGTAATCTGATTACGTAATGCACGTTACTTGTAACGCATTACTTTACTTGTAACATCAAAAAGTAATCTGATTATGCAATGCACGTTACTTGTAATACATAACTTGTAACATCAAATAAGTAATCTGAATACGTAATGCATGTTACTTGTAATACATTACTTGTAATATCAAAAAAGTAATCTGAATACGTAATGCACGTTACTTGTAATACATTACTTGTAACATCAAATAAGTAATCTGAATACGTAATGCATGTTACTTGTAATACATTACTTGTAATATCAAAAAAGTAATCTGAATACGTAATGCACGTTACTTGTAACACATTACTTGTAACATCAAAAAGTAATCTGATTACATAATGCACGTTACTTGTAATACATTACTTGTAACATCAAAAAAGTAATCTGATTACGTAATGCATGTTACTTGTAATACATTACTTGTAATATCAAAAAAGTAATCTGAATACGTAATGCACTTTACTTGTAACACATTACTTGTAACATAAAAAATTAATCTGATTACATAATGCACGTTACTTGTAATACATTACTTGTAACATCAAAAAAGTAATCTGATTACGTAATGCATGTTACTTGTAATACATTACTTGTAATATCAAAAAGTAATCTGAATACGTAATGCACTTTACTTGTAACACATTACTTGTAACATCAAAAAGTAATCTGATTACGTAATGCATGTTACTTGTAATACAACTTGTAACATCAAAAAAGTTATCTGATTACGTAATGCATGTTACTTGTAATACATTACTTGTAATATCAAAAAAGTAATCTGAATAGGTAATGCACGTTACTTGTAATGCATTACTCGTAACTTTAAGAAGTAACACTGC
>CM038644.1:1272558-1345058 GCA_021554675.1 Leuciscus idus
AGTGACCTCTGTGTATTACTTTCTGCCCTTGGTGTGTGTATTGTGCATAATGTTGATTTTGTTCTGTTCCTTAACCCAGTGGTTCTCTTAGAGTGGTGTTCCCCCGAGGCTTTTAACATCTTCTGCTCTCTGCAGTCACTCCTTTTCCAGTAAGGGACAGTATTTGCCTCCTTAAATCGATATTTCCAGTGCATATTTTACCTTTATAAAATAAATAATGCTTTAAATTAAAAAAAATTCAATAGAGAAATATGCAATGATTGTAAAAACGAATAAAATTAAATCCGCCGGTAGGTTGCGGCAAGTCACGGCCTTTACCAGCGAGTCATCGAGTCATTAATTCATCAGTAACGAAGCAAGTGGCTGTAATTATGAATGAATCATTGACTGTCACGACTGAACACTGCTGTGGCTCTCGTTTGAGCTGTTGTTTTGTTGCTCAGACAAGTAGTTTATTGAGGGTTGGTTTGAAAAGAAGCACTGCATGCCTGCGCACATATATTATATTCAAACGCGCACACCTTTGGACTGAACACCTAATGCGCATGTGCACGCCGTCAGCGTTTCCGAAACGCTTCAGGAACAAGAACAAATGTGGGCAGGGCTTGATTGTGTCTATGGGGGATTGATGGGATGGTTGGATGGTTGTGGTTTGCTATTGGCTGATCTCCTGTGAGTGACAGGTTGTAGCCCCGCCCTCGTCATCAGAGAAGAGAAACTTATTCTGATTCAACATTATTAACACAATATTCTGTATGTTATCATGACAGGTGCGTCTTCAGTCCTCTCAGGCCCACAGGAATGATATGAAAGCGCTTTGATCAGCTTGTTCCTGTAATAAACCACAGAGTTTAACAGAAAGAGGCTGTTCGGTGTCTATAGTCAGTCCATCGAGTCCCTGTATCATCAGACAGCAAGGCAAGGCTATTAATAGCAGCCAGTCTGATTGTTTGGGCTTCACTGGAGAATGCCTGAGATTTGAGAGGAGAAACACAGCCATATCTCCATAACAGCTCAATATACATCTGAAATAATCTCTCAGTCATTCTCAGATCACTGCGGCCTGGGTGTTATTATAAGATCCTTTGGGAAATATAGATACAAAACATGCATATATATGTAAATATGTACATTTGTTGGCAGTGTCCTTCATCTCCACATCACATAGTAAGTCTACTTCTCTTCATGTGACATTATAAATATGAAGCATTTACTGAAGGGAGCTGCTTCTCTCACCTCACGTGATCTCTGTTCCATAAGCGGAAATGACGTGTGTTTACACTGACATCTACCGGTCACTTCGCTCTACTGCATTACGTGTAGTACAATTACATACAATTTAGTTTCATAATAACACACTTACTTTTCTTATATTTTCATTTTATGTGGGTGTGTGAGTTTTATTATTATTATATTATTATTATTATTATTGGACAATGGTGGGTCAAGTTACTCTCAATAACTTTACACTAGTATGGTAGCATTTAATATGTTTCATTTTGGACTTATTAAAAAGTTGTATTCACATTTTCGGCACATAAGGGGAAAAAAGATTTTCGAAAATAATAATTATGACATCAAAAAAGTACAAGTTCAAGTCGTAATTGTGACACATAATCTTGGACTTATAAATGCATCAGATTTTCGCCCAATCCTCGTTAGTATAGTGGACAGTATCTCCGCCTGTCACGCGGAAGACCGGGGTTCGATTCCCCGACGGGGAGGCTTCCTTTTTTTTTTTTTTTTTTTGACTGTTCCCTGATGGAGGAATGATCATACTAACTCCACCAGAGATGCTGAGTGCGGGGGCATTATCAAGAAACGGCCGAAGACGCATCTTTTTATTTTCGCCAGCACTTGATCCAGTAACTCTCTCTCTCTCTCTCTCTCTCTCTCTCTCTCTCTCTATACACTACCGTTCAAAAGTTTGGGGTCAGTAAGATTTTTTTATTTTTTTTTTTAAAGAAGTATCTTCTCACCAAGGCTGCATTTATTTGATAAAAACAAACAAACAAACAAAAAACAGTAATATTGTGAAATATTATGACAATTTAAAATGACTGTTAAAGTGTAATTTATTCCTGTGATCAAAGCTGAATGTTCAGCATCATTACTCCAGTCTTCAGTGTCACATGATCCTTTAGAAATCACTCTAATATGAGGATTTGATGCTCAAGAAACATTTATGATTATTATCAGTGTTGAAAACAGTTATTTACATTTTTATTTCATGATGCTATGATGAATAGAAAGTTCAAAAGAACATCATTTATCTGAAATCTAAAGCTTTTGTAACATTAAACACGACCGTTCAACAGTTTGGGGTCAGTAAGAATTTTAATTTTATTTTTGGGGGAAAGAAATAAAATAAATCAATACTTTTATTCATCAAGGATGAGTTAAACTGATCAAAAGTTACAATAAAGACATTTATAATGTTAGAAAATATTCTATTTTAAATAAATGCTGTTCTTTTGAACTTTCTATTCATCAAAGAATTTTGAAAAAAATTAGTTCATAACTGTTTTCAACATTGATAATAATAATGAATGTTTCTTGAGCATCAAATCCTCGTATTATACTGATTTGTGAAGGATCATGTGACACTGAAGACTGGAGTAATGACGCTGAACATTCAGCTTTGATCACAGGAATACATTACAGTTTAAAATATATTAAAATAGAAAACAGTCGTTTTAAATTGTCATAATATTTCACAATATTACTGTGTTTTAATTGTTTTTTATCAAATAAATGCAGCCTTGATGAGAAGAAAATACTTATTTTAAAAACATAAAAAAAATCTTACTGACCCCAAACTTTTGAACGGTAGTGTATATCATTACATGTACTGCGTTAGATTAAACTGAGAAGGGTCACTCACAGCACTTACATATTGTTGTCCTACTGTTAGTTTTACTGCTATTGTTCTCATTTGTAAGTCGCTTTGGATAAAAGCGTATGCTATATTAATAAATGTAAATGCATTATGACTTGTATGCCATAATTTCAACTTTTTAACATTTTAAGTAATATTTTCGACTTCTCTATCATACTTATCATTTACAAAAGCATGATTGTTTTTCTTATGTGTTGGAAATGGGATTCCATAGTTTTCAGAATTAAACGTGAAATAAAATGTGTGAAACTAAAATTGTGTTTGTTTACATGTGTTTTCAGAACTTCACATCCGGTGACGGGGACTCTTATCTCCCACAATGCCTTGCTGTCTCTCTCTCTTCCGGTTGTCGTGCGCTTCGTGTGGCAGGTATTGAGTTAGTCTCCGTATCAAAATGAAATCTAAATGAATCCTCAGAAATGCAAACTCCTACTGGAACATCAGTCCAGTATCGTGTACAGTGACACTTATTAAGCAGCACTAGTGCAGTATTGAGCGCGAGCGGGCCGCTGTTGTGGAGTTTATAGTTTAGTTAGCCGTTAGCATAGCGTCCTGAGGAGGTTTAGCTAGTGTAAAGTTAACTGTCCTGCAGATCTGTGTTATTTCTCTGTTCTCTAAACTGCTGTTTCTCTGTTAGCAGACACTGATCAGAAATGGCCAAGTCGAAGAATCACACCACACACAACCAGTGTAAGTATTCGCCCGGTGTGTGTGTGTGTGTGTGTGTGATGTGATGTGATGTGATGCTGTGGAAGTTTTATTGACTCTGTGTGTGTTCTGTGGATGTTTGTGTGTGAGTGATGCTGTGGATGAGTGTGTGAGATGCTGTTGTTGATGTTTGAGTGTGTGTGTGAGAGAGATGCTGTTGATGTTTGAATGTGTGTGTGTGTGAGAGAGAGATGCTGTTGTTGATGTTTGAATGTGTGAGTGTGAGAGAGATGCTGTGTGTTTGTGTGTGTGAGATGCTGTGGATGTTTGAGTGTGTGTGAGATGCTGTTGTTGATGTTTGAATGTGTGTGTGCGAGAGAGATGCTGCGTATGTTTGAGTGTGTGTGAGATGCTGTTGTTGATGTTTGAGTGTGTGTGTGCGAGAGAGATGCTGTTTTAGTGTGTGTGAGATTCTGTTGTTGATGTTTGAATGTGTGTGTGTGCGAGAGAGATGCTGCGTATGTTTGTGTGTGTGAGATGTTGTGGATGTTTCAATGACTCTCTCTCTCTCTCTCTCTCTCTCTCTCTCTGTGTGTGTGTGTGTGTGCAGCCCGTAAGTGGCACAGGAACGGCATCAAGAAGCCTCGATCTCAGCGCTACGAGTCTCTGAAAGGGGTAAGATGATGATGTCATCCAGCTGTTCCTCTGCACATCTGTAAGGCTTCAGTGTTTATGCTGAAGATCCTGATGATCTCCGTCAGATGATCCTGGTGTTCAAAACGGGCAACTTTATTTATTTTTAATATTAGTGTCATATGTCTGTTCTAGGCGTATAGTTGTTCGTGTTGCTCGAACAGTAGATCATGGAGCTTGCAACACTGCGTCATGGGTTCGAGTCTCGGGCGATTGCAACACTGCGTCATGGGTTCGAGTCTCGGGCGATTGCAACACTGCGTCATGGGTTCGAGTCTCGGGCGATGGCAACACTGCGTCATGGGTTCGAGTCTCGGGCGATTGCAACACTGCGTCATGGGCTCGAGTCTCGGGCGATTGCAACACTGCGTCATGGGTTCGACTCTCGGGCGATTGCAACACTGCGTCATGGGTTCGACTCTCGGGCGATTGCAACACTGCGTCATGGGTTAGAGTCTCGGGCGATGGCAACAGTGCGTCATGGGTTAGAGTCTCGGGCGATGGCAACACTGCGTCATGGGTTCGAGTCTCGGGCGATGGCAACACTGCGTCATGGGTTTGAGTCTCGGGCGATGGCAACACTGCGTCATGGGTTCGAGTCTCGGGCGATGGCAACACTGCGTCATGGGTTCGAGTCTCGGGCGATGGCAACACTGCGTCATGGGTTCGAGTCTCGGGCGATGGCAACACTGCGTCATGGGTTCGAGTCTCGGGCGATGGCAACACTGCGTCATGGGTTAGAGTCTCGGGCGATGGCAACACTGCGTCATGGGTTAGAGTCTCGGGCGATGGCAACAGTGCGTCATGGGTTAGAGTCTCGGGCGATGGCAACACTGCGTCATGGGTTAGAGTCTCGGGCGATGGCAACACTGCGTCATGGGTTAGAGTCTCGGGCGATGGCAACACTGCGTCATGGGTTAGAGTCTCGGGCGATGGCAACACTGCGTCATGGGTTCGAGTCTCGGGTGATGGCAACACTGCGTCATGGGTTCGAGTCTCGGGCGATGGCAACAGTGCGTCATGGGTTAGAGTCTCGGGCGATGGCAACAGTGCGTCATGGGTTCGAGTCTCGGGCGATTGCAACACTGCGTCATGGGTTAGAGTCTCGGGCGATGGCAACAGTGCGTCATGGGTTCGAGTCTCGGGCGATGGCAACAGTGCGTCATGGGTTCGAGTCTCGGGCGATTGCAACACTGCGTCATGGGTTCGAGTCTCGGGCGATTGCAACACTGCGTCATGGGTTCGAGTCTCGGGCGATGCAGAAGTGTTCATGCTCGGCTTCATCTGACGACACACTCAAATGATGTTACACTAAAGTAAACATAATACAACATTGATGTTCACATTGAAACAAGACGTGCACTTGCTTTGCTTTCTAATTAGATCCTATTAGAAAAATAATATAAATGTTTGAAAAGCACGTCAGTCATCACGAGCCAATGGGAGACGACTGCGTGTTACTAAACTCCGCCCACTATGTTCTGGTGTTCAGCATAATCACAGTTGACTGTCGAGTTCCTCGATGTGCTTCAGATCTGCTCCTCAGAGGCGCTTCATCAGGAGATCTGGACGGTCAGAGAGGGGTCAGAGTTCACCGTTCTCAAACTAAAACAGAAACTCTTAGTATCGGCCGATCCGATATCAGCAGTTTTTATAATCAGTGTAGAGTTTCTATACCTGTGATGAACTGATAATTACTCCTGTGTGTTAAACATCATTATAAAGAAAAATAAATGGAATGATATGATCATAATCTGTCAAAATACTATTATAAACTAGTTGAACTTCAGCAGCAAAAGTTACTCTAGTAAAATCACGAGCACAAATGTACAAAATCTGAACATTTAGTGAAGAAACATTAGTGGAGATGGAGAAGTGTAGCACTAAACCTGTTACTCATTGCTCTTTATATTGTTGTAAAATACATTCATGAAAAACAAGTAAATATATTTATAATATATACTGTAAAATTAAAAGGCATTTATTGTACATGTGTAGCGCAGCGGATTAAAGAGGCAGCGATTATATCAATGCAGTCGTTTATTAAGCCTTTTCTTTTTAACCGTTTTAAATGTGCATGAAGAACAAGCGCTCTCTCCTCCAGTGATCTGACACACACCATACACCTTCACCTTTACCTGTCCGAGAGGTTAAAGCGTAACTCTCGCCAAAATGCAACCTTGGGTCTTTTTGTGAATCTACTCAAGGCAAACTTTCCTTTAAAAACATGATTAGAATGGAAACGCCACTTTTAAGTTTGACCGTATTTTCGTTTTCGGTCACATTGCCTTGTGAATGGGAGAGCTTGGGAGTGAATGGGAGAGCTTGGGCCACTGCAGTGATAGCAACAAACATCCCTATTTTTAAAACACTAAGAAGGCTCGACACAACATGACACTGCTGGAAGTGTCACCAGTGGCTCTACACATGAACACCAGCACCAGTGTGTGTGTACACAGAGTTTACTAAAGAAGAGAGAGGTTTTGTACGACTCACTGTCGCTGTTGTGGTTTCCGGCCGCCGGTGTTTTGTCAGTCAAAAGTAGTCGATCTCTGAATGCAGCGTAACAGAGGAGAGTAAAGATGGAAAGCTCCTAAAGCTCAGTTCCATATAGATTCACGGATAATTTGTTGTTTTGTCGTTAGTGAAAATCAATATTGACCTTGTATTTGAAAAAGGATCCTCATATAAGAAACAATACTAAAATTCAGAGTCAGTTCATTCGCTTTCGGAGATCGACTATTTTGGACTCACAAAATGCGGCCGTAAACCACAACAGCTTCAGTGAGTTGTACAAAATCTCTCTCTTTAGTAAACTCTGTGTACACACACACTGTTCTCAGTGCTGGAGGTCATGTGTAGAGCCGCTGGTGACACTTCCAGCACAGTGTCATGTTGTGTCGTGTTTTAAAAATAGCGGTTTTGTTGCTATCACTGCAGTGGCCTAAGCTCTCCCATTCACTCCCAAGCTCTCCCATTCACTCCCAAGCTCTCCCATTCACTCCCAAGCTCTCCCATTCACTTCCAAGCTCTCCCATTCACAAGGCAATTTGACCAAAAATGAAAATGCGGTCAAACTTAAAAGTGGCGTTTCCATTCTAATCATGCTTTTACACGAATGTTTGACTCTGGTAGATTAACAAAAATAGCCTAGGTTGCAATTTGGTGACAGTTACGCTTTAACACTGTGTGTGTGTGAGTGAGTGTGTGTGTGTGTGTGTCTACAACTATCTTTAGCCGCGTTTCCACCGAAATTACCCGGAACAATTTGTACCAGGAACTTTTTTCCCAGGAACTTTTTTTGCCCCAGACCGGTTGCTTTCTGCGTTTACACCGCGGTCTAAAGTACCGGGAAGGTAAACTGCGCGCAACTGCTCCTCCCAGTCTGCGACGGACAGTAATCAGTTTTGAGCGCCACATTTATAATAAGTATGGAGGAGATTCAAGCTGTGCTGCAGTTATGTATTGGTTTACTAACGAGGTAATTAACAAAACAAAAAAGACGAGCACTGATACTAAAGCGTGTTCAGAAAGCTCGTATGCGTATAAAATTAGACAACGTATATGTTATCAGTTATTGTGAGATGCCTGGGACGAACGCGCAAAAATGTCCTCTTTCGCAAATACACTTAAAAAAAGCCTGAACTCCGTCTATCAATCATAAATAGTGACAGTCTTGTAAATAGTTGTTTGTTACTCTAACCTCAAAGCGCTATTTCAATCCTGTTATAGTAAATTTGTAACATGGTTTGGAGTGCCTTGCAATAGATGACAATGTGTAAACATAATGACTTAATAATAAAAGCTGTGGCAGAAAAGAGACGAGCACTGATAAAGCGTGTTCAGTAGCTCGTAATGCTAACGTTAGATATAACATTTGTATGTTATCAGCTATTGCGGACATTGACCGTGAGATGGCTGGGACGAACGTGCAGAAAGTTTCCTCTTCCACAAATACCCTTAATAAAGCCTGAAACTCGTCGCCAGTCCACCAGTTTTTTTTTTATTAAATTCCATATTTGCAGACAGTAGGGCTGTCAAAATTGCTCAAATGACGTTCGAATATTCCCTCTAAAAAACATACGAATATTCGAACTATTCGAACATCTGGTTGCGCATTTTGTCAATGACGCGCATTACGTCAATAACAGGACAAATTAATACAAAGAGACATACATACATTTGTATAGGTAGTTAATTTAAGTTTAAACATATTTGACAATGTATTACCAACACAAAACCAAGTAAATAAACTAATGGCCAAGACCGCAGACCTCACTCTCTCTCGCTCACTCGCAGGCACTCTCTCTCTCTCTCTCTCTCTCTCGCGCTCACGCTCTCTCTGCTCATAACGGTTTAAATGAACAACAATAAGCACATGTTGAGTGCTGATCAAGAGTTTTGTGCAAGCAACTTAAGGTCGCGACTCTTGTCCCAAATATAGCAGGCTTCATTCAGTGATTGAAACAAATTTATTAACATTAATTTAAGTTTAACAGTATAGAACCGACATTGAACGCTCCGAGCGAGCTGTGCTGTGGGAAACATGGAACTTTTCTGTTTAACGTTAAATAAAATGAGGCACACAATTCCGAGAAATGTGACAACAAAGAACTTTTACCCTGAGGTTCATAAAAAATAAAGTGCTATTAAAAAATAAAAAGGCTACTTACATTATTGGTGCTTGTATTAAAAAAAGGAAAAACTGACTGCAATTTATTCCATTGTCTTTTAGTGCACTGTCAACTTTCAGCAGTGACGCTGTTCTAGACAGTGCGACTCGTGTGACCTGTCCCTCAGGCAGCGCCTCTGCTTCCGCCGGCGTGTTTTTCCATATTCGAAATTCACATTCGAATATTAATTTTAACGTTCGAATTTCTGTTTTTTAAAACTATTCGGATATATATTCGAATTTAGAATATTCGTTGACAGCCCTAGCAGACAGACAACTCTTACTGCATGAAGCCACGACACAAACCGCAATAGATTTTTTAAAAAGGGAGGTTAAAAATAATTAAAATGCTGCGTGGAATCATCCAACCAAAATGCGGCGTGAACACAACCAATCAGCTTGTGCAGCGCACAAGTCCCACCCCTTAAAGTTCCTGAACTTTGAAAAAGTTCTACCTCATGAGCAGGGACTATCGGAGGGGGAAATATTTACCCGGAACTTCATTTAGACCCTGGTTCCTGCGGTGTAAACACATCGAGTACCAGCCCAAAGTTCCTAGTTCCTGGGGAAAGTTCCTGCGGTGGAAACGCGGCTTTTGTGAGGACCAGTTTGAGTGTTAGACTACTGGAGTGAGGACAAAGAGAGTAAAGTGAGGACATGTTGGCCGGTCCTCAGTTTCTGAGAGCCTTTAAAGGCCTGTTTGAGGGTCAAGACTTGGGTTTTAGGGATCAGATTATAATGAGGTTTAGGGTCAGGGGTCGGGTTAGGCACTTAGTTGTGATGGGTAAGGTTAGGGTAAGCGGCAAGAGATTGCATTGTCAATGAATGTCCTTATAAAGATAGATGTACAAGAGTGTGTGTTCAGGAGCTTTAATGCATGTTTCTGTCACAGGTGGATCAGAAGTTTCTGAGGAACATGCGCTTTGCCAAGAAACACAACAAGAAGGGGGTGAAGACTATCGCACGGAAGGCGGCGGCGGCAGCGAAATAGAGTCGAGGAGTGCAGATGTTCTCATGAAGACTTTACACCAGACACAATAAAGCCATGCTTTGAGAACGCAGCGTCTCTGTCTCTCTGTATGAACACACACTCGTCTAACGCAGCGTCTCTGTGTGAGAACACACACTCTCTCTCCTGTATCTGGATCTTTCTCATGTTGATAGTCTGCTGTTCTCATGGAGCCTCGTATAAGACTAAGTGTTTGATTCAAGATAACGAGGCACATGAATAAAAAAAAATGTACATGGATGAATCATTTGTAATAAACTGCAATATTCTTTCAACACACATTGAGAGACTGATTATGTTGGTCTAAAGAAAGAGATGTCACATTTGCAGTCACTCCTTATTTTCCAAAACCTTTTTAAAAATGTTTTCTTGCTTATGTGAACGTTAAGGGATCATTACATGATGTTTTATTAAAGTTAGGGAGGAGCACGTCCAGATAATTAACACGAGTGGAGAGCACTCAGCAATCAACAATAAGAGGTGTATATACTGTATATATATTAAGCGGTCTCACCTCAGTCCATTGACAGTTTAGCAGCATCCCTCCACCACTCTTCTCCACACTTTCAGTCCTAAACGCATACACACGGGGAGTTCTCGGTTCAGGCCGAGCTCTGACTTTACTCTCTCTAATTGTATGTAAGTGTGAACTCGTGAAATTGTGTCATTCTTCAAACATGGGAACGTTACTTTTGAACATTCTGAAACCAGTAGCAACAATTTAAAAAAAATGTTTTAGTAAAAAAGGTTGGTATAAATGTTTTTGAGTAAATCTTTTAAGAACATTAATAGAACATCCCTTCAGTTATCTGTTCTTTAATGTTGCTGGTTAAAATCTTTGAGAGAACCTTTACAGAACGTTTGCTGTTTGCTTGCAATGTTAATAACTGGAAACTTGTAACTGTCTCTGAAGAGTCTTGTCCAGATCACAGGCCCCAGCTGGAGAAGGGAATAGAAGTGAGCACAGTAAAATCCCTTGTCAGCTCTTTGATACGTTGGGTGTCCGGGAACTGGCTCGTTTAAAATTTGGATTTCGTTGGAGTAGTAGCTCTACTTTATAATGGGCAGTGGGGATTTCTTTAAGACTGCAAGGGAAGCTCAGCTTCCCCTTTAATGTCAAAAATGTGTTTATGTACTTGTCAGGAAATGGCGCTGTAGTCCACATGTTGTTACCTATAAAAAGGTGTAGAGTAAGAATGGAAGTTGTTGCACCTGCTGCCTAATCATGTAAACGCCCGGCAGTGTTGTATTGCTTGTGGGTTTGAATAAACCTTGAAGAAGTAAGAAACTTTCTTGTCTTCATGATTAGCAGGACTTAGTAGGGATGGAGAAATGAAGCCTCACGAATCACTGAGGCTTTCCCCTGACTGTTCCGGGAAAAGATTCAAAGCTTCGAGAGTGTCGAGAACAGCGCCATCTGGTGCTTGTTTAAAATAAAGCAGCCAGAAGCCTGTGTTAGAAGCTCTGGCAGATGAAGCAACCACAACACACTCCTCAGTTTCAATGTTATGTGTACAAATAAAAACCTTACATGTTTGTGTTTGATTTGTTCATTAAATAAATTATTTTACCCATTAAAGTGTGACAATTAAAATATAAAATGAGCTTATATGATTCAATAAGATTAATGTAGGCTCTCTCTCTCTCTCTCTACACACACACACACACACACACACACACAATGAATAAGGACATTGTCTGATAGGATCATCTGTTATTAAATGTCCTTATGACACTTGTTACTGATAGTGCTTAATCAACTGTAGGAATGACAGAAAGTTGATAAAGTTTTTAATTATTTTTATATTTTTGGATGTTGCCATTGCTCTAAATACAAACCCTGCACCAAACACCAACACCCCTCTCCCCTAATCCCACCCTAAACCCCAATACCAACACCAAATGACCTAAAATCGCCAAAAAGTGCAAAGATTTTACAAAAACAAAAAGACACAACAACAAAAAATAATAGCCTAAGTAGCGAAAGATAAATTTTGCTTATTTAAATGTAATATATTGTTTAACTTTCAAAGTAGGTTACAGCACTCTCCTCACAAACACATCAACCAGACTGAGGCAACAATGACTCGTTAAATACGATCTGGAGTTCGAGCCTTCTGACACCCAAAGCGAAACGCGCTCGTGACTGGAGAGAAAGTGAGGCTTCGTTTGTCATCGATCACGTGACTCTAGTAAACCAATACACACCCCGATACGGGGCTTCACTAGAAATTGTTTCGCTTGTGTGATACGCGCATCGAAGCTTCAGTGTCATATGTAACATCACTAGGACTTAGACATAACAAATTGGCGACGAGGATTTTGCTGTTCTACATGAAAGATGTCTGCTGTTGCTTCTTTTCCTACGCCATTCTTACCATGTCCGGGTGAGCCGTCTATTCCTCTTGCCGTCTGGTTAAAGATGTTTGAGAATTAATTGTCGTAAATGCATCAGGAGATGACTGGTCAGTAGGCAAGACGAGCTTTGTTTCTTCATTGCTTGGGAACAGAAGGTCAGAGACTATTCTATACTTTACCAAACCAAGGAGAAACAATGGAGGATGCTATTGAGACTTTGAAACTACACTTTATTCCTCAACGTAATGTTGTGGCTGAGCGTCATGCATTCAGAAAACCAATTCAAGCAGCAGGGGAAACAATCCTGCAGTATGTTGCTTCTCTTCGGGACTTAGCCACCACATGTGAGTTTGCATCTAATAATGATGAAATGTTGCGAGATCAATTAGTGGAGAATGTAAACAGTCATCGTATTAGAGAACGTCTGCTATTAGAGACTGATTTGACTCTTAACAAGGCTATTACTATTGCTACACAAATGGAGGCTGCTGGTGAACAAGCAACATTTTTTTTCAAATCAGACTTCAGTACCTGTGCAAGCAATACAAGCAACAAGTGTGCCTGCTGTTGATCGTTACAAAAGACAATCACTTTTGAAACCTCTGTCTGTGCCTTCAAAGTCTTTTGCTACTTCCTTGGCTTGTGCATGTTATCATTGTGGATCTACAAAACATCTTGCAAATGATTCCAGATGTCCTGTAGTTTCTGTAAAGTGCAATAATTGTCAAAAGTTGGGACATTTTTCAAGAGTGTATCGTTCACAGCAAACACGTTCTGTACATGAGCTTCAGATTCTTTACATGCATGATTCAGTATCTAATAAGATAAAGTGTACTACTACTATCATGACTGCATGAGCCTCTGTAGCTGTGGAGTTGATTGTGGATTCTGGATCTTCCGTTTCCATTCTGCCAAAATCTGTGTATGAAAAACACTTTAATCAAGACTCTTTACTGCCTCCTTCTGTTAAATTGGTGACGTATTCAAGAGATCCAATACCAGTGCTTGGTTGTCTACCTGTTACTGTTACCAGAGATGATATGAACTGTAATGCGTCAATCTTTATAGTTGAATGTGGCACTGCTCTTCTTGGAATGGATTTAATTAATGGATTGCATCTCAAGTTTGAAGGTTCTTCCATACTTCCAGGATCGGCTCAGTCTTCAGCCCCTGTAATGCGACTTTCTGCTTCTGTGCCTGTTACTAAGCTAGGATGTGCAAAAGGATTTGTGCATAAGGTAAAGACTTCTTCAGTGGTGAAACCTGTACGTCAGAAACTTTGACGGTTGCCGTTATCTGTTCGAAAGGCTGTCAGTGATGAACTTCAACGCCTTCTTGACTTGGGTGTTATTGAACGAGTGGATGCATCACCGTGGATTTCTCCAATTGTAGTTGTTCAGAAGAAGACCGGTGGTATTCGCATGTGTGTAGACCAAATAAAGCTATTGTTCCGGACCGTTATCCTTTGCCCCATATTGATGAGATGATGTCTATGCTGTGTAGAGCAACTGTCTTTTCTTCAATTGATTTAGAGAATGCTTATTTGCAGCTTTTGTTACATGAAGAAAGTTGTGATCTGACTGCATTCATCACCCATGAAGGACTATTCAGATTCTGTCGAGTACCTTATGGCCTTGCTTCAGCTCCATCTGCCTTTCAGAAAATGCTAGCTACTGTACTACAAGGATTGCCAAACGTAGCCAATTATCTGGATGATGTCATTGTCTGGGGACACACAAAAAGTGACCGTGACCACATGCTCAAAGGGGTTATTTAGCGCATACACGATGCAGGCTTACAGTTGAATGATTCAAAATGTCACTTTAATAAAAGCAGTTTGCGCTTCTTTGGTCATACTGTATCTGCACAGGGTATTTACCCAGATGAGGATCATCTTAGTGCAATGCTTCATGCTCCTGTTCCTAAAGATGCACATCAGCTCCGTTCCCTCCTTGGATTGTTGTCATGGTACAATAAATTCATTCCAAATTTCGCTACAGTTGTAGAACCATTGCATGCTTGCATCAGATGAGGCTCAGAAGAGTTTCAGTACTGTAAAGGAGTTGTTACTCCAAAGCACTGCTTTAGCATTGTTTGAACCTAACTTGCCCACTGTCGTTTCAACGGATGCATCTGATTATGGACTAGGTGCTGTATTCTCTCAAATTCATGAAAACAACACAGAGCTCATTGTTGCATTTGCTTCAAGAACATTGTCTACTGCGGAACGCAAATATTCAACGATAGAAAAGGAAGCTTTAGCATGTGTCTGGGCTGTTGAAAAATGGAGACCTTACCTCTGGGGTCGGAAATTTCTTCTATGTATGGATCATCAGGCCTTGACAGTGCTCCTCTCCTCTAAAGGCACAGATTGCGCTGGAATGAGGATCGCACGTTGGGCAGAGCGACTCTTAACTATGAGGTGAATTATTATTATCCTGGCTCTCAAAACCAGGTTGCTGATTATCTTTCAAGCCTACCCTTGCCTGCTTCTGATGAGGATTTTTCCGATACTGAACCAGAGTTTGTTGCATTTTTGTCTTCTGAAATGTCTGCTGTGTCTCCAACTGAATTTGCTTTTGCCTCTGCATCATGCTTAGAAATGATGACTGCATTACGTGCTCAGATTGTTCGTGGATGGCCTTCTTCATCAGCTGCTGTGGGCGTTGTTCTACGTCCATTTTTTCAAGTACGTCATGAACTTGCTGTGCAAAAGGACTATGTGTTAAGAGGGTCACGTCTTGTTGTTCCTGTTGCATTGCGACGTGTCTTGGTGAATCTGGCACATGAAGGTCATCAAGGAATAGTGTGTACGAAACAGCGCATTCGTGAACTTTACTGGTGCGGACCTGCGCCTAGACATGAGCACAACGCATGATGTAGTCAGCCGGATCCGGGCCATATCCAGATCAGATGGAGGACCTGCGCCTAGACACGACCACAACGCATGATGTAGTCAGCCGAATCCGGGCCATATCCAGATAAGATGGAGGACCTGCACCTAGACACGACCACAACGCATGATGTAGTCAGCCGGATCCGGGCCGTATCCAGATCAGATGGAGGACCTGCACCTAGACACGACCACAACGCATGATGTAGTCAGCCGGATCCGGGCCGTATCCAGATCAGATGGAGGACCTGCACCTAGACACGAGCACAACGCATGATGTAGTCAGCCGGACCCGGGCCATATCCAGATCAGATGGAGGACCTACGCCTAGACACGAGCACAACGCATGATGCAGTCAGCCGTATCCGGGCCATATCCAGATCAGATGGAGGACCTGCGCCTAGACACGACCACAACGCATGATGCAGTCAGCCGTATCCGGGCCATATCCAGATTAGATGGAGGACCTGCGCCTAGACACGACCACAACACATGATGTAGTCAGCCGGATCCGGGCCATATCCAGATCAGATGGAGGACCTACGCCTAGACACGAGCACAACGCATGATGTAGTCAGCCGTATCCGGGCCATATCCAGATTAGATGGAGGACCTGCGCCTAGACACGACCACAACGCATGATGTAGTCAGCCGGACCCGGGCCATATCCAGATCAGATGGAGGACCTACGCCTAGACACGAGCACAACGCATGATGTAGTCAGCCGTATCCGGGCCATATCCAGATTAGATGGAGGACCTGCGCCTAGACACGACCACAACACATGATGTAGTCAGCCGGATCCGGGCCGTATCCAGATCAGATGGAGGACCTGCGGCTAGACACGACCACAACACATGATGTAGTCAGCCGGATCCGGGCCATATCCAGATCAGATGGAGGACCTGCGCCTAGACACGACCACAATGCATGATGTAGTCAGCCGGATCTGGGCCGTATCCAGATCAGATGGAGGACCTGCGCCTAGACACGACCACAACGCATGATGTAGTCAGCCGGATCCGGGCCGTATCCAGATCAGATGGAGGACCTGCGCCTAGACACGACCACAACGCATGACGTACTCAGCCGGATCCGGGCCGGATCCAGATCAGAAAGAGGACCTGCGCTTAGACAGGACCACACAGCATCCCTGAAGTGTCAGCAGAGATTGTGTCAACTAGACTCTCCCCTGTGAAGGCCTCATCGACACGATAGCCATCGGCACTGATCCTCAACAAACTCTTCTCCATACCAGCGTGACTTTGTTACCTAAACTTACCTAAACACCAAAAAAACAGTCTGTATGATGTTTACCAAACAAAATATGAAGGTGTCACATTCTAATGTGTTCCTTAGAGGACAGGAGCTTGATATTGTTAATGAATTCAAGTATTTAGGAGTCATAAATGTACACAGGTCTCTGTAAAAGGGGACTGTGTGATACCATTTAGACGCACCACTTTTGGACAAGACGTATTGTCAATAATAGGCGGTAAACTGTGGAATAGCTTGCCCCTTCCAATAAGAGAGTGTCCTACATTCAACACCTTTAAAACTCACTTAAAACAGTGGCTCTTAGAGAACCAGAGATGTGCTCACTTTTAACTGTCACACATTTATCACCCATACACTTTCACTGTTAAATTAAAATCAGTATAGAGGTGGATGAGCAATGTTTTTGTCATCATGCATTTTTGTTTGTTTGTTTTGTCAATGTATATTGTTGTCAATGTATACAATATTGTTTTGTTATAGTGAATGAGTGCTGTATGATTGTTGGCTGCTTATGTTAGTCTTATGTTATCGGCCTAGGGACTGCAGATGAAAAGAAGTAATTTTTTTACTAATTCTGGCATATTTACATGGTGTATTTTTATATAACAATGTTCATGAATATGCATGGTCCCTATCAAATAAATCAATAAATACTTCAATCTTCAAGGTTGCAACCACTGCTGTCTTGTCAATTTGGGGACGCACCTGTCCGTGACCCAAGTGGAAGCCCAGATACCTGACCTCTACGCGCCCAATTGCACACTTCTTCAGGTTGGCCGTTAGCCCCAGCCACTCTCAGCGATCTCAGGACGGCACGCAAATGCCCCATATGATGCTGCCAGTCGTTACTAAAGATGATAATGTCATCCAAGTAGGCAGCGGCATATGCAGCATGCGGACATAGAAATTTATCCATGAGATGCTGGAAAGTGGCCAGTGCCTCAAACAACCCGAATGGAAGGGTAACAAATTGATGTAATCCAAACGGCGTCGTAAAGGCTGTTTTTTCTTTGGATAAAGGCATTAAGGGGATTTGCCAATATCCCTTTCTTAAATCCAGTGTCAAATAAAAACGAGCTATACCCAGCCGATCAAGCAATTCGTCAACCCTCACTATTGGATATGCACCAAATTTCGACACAGCATTCACCTGGCGATAATTAACACAGAACCGGACTGAGCCGCCCGTTTTAGGCACTAAAACTATCGGGCTGGCCCAATCACTGTATGATTCCTCAATCACTCCCTTTTCTAGCATAGCCTCTAATTCAGCCTGAACCACTTTCTTTTTATGTTCAGGTAACCTATACTGCCGGCTGCAAACTACAACCCCTCCACTCTGTCTCAGTGTGGTGCTGAGTGAGGTTTGTTCGGCCGGGTAGGGGCGAAAACACATCTGAAAAATCTTTGTGCAACTGGGCTTTGTCAGTGATCTGCGAGGGCGAGAGGTGATCTCCTCCTGGGCCAGAGCGAAGGATTTGATTTTAGTGTTCACTTCTGGGCCGAGATCTTCCTCCCCACGCGCTGCCACTGCCAGCATCACTGACTCCGCCTCGCTCCATTTTTTAAGGAGATTGAGGTGGTAAATTTGATGTGCTCCGCTCCTATCGAATTACCTCATAATTGAGATCCCACACTCGTCGTGTGACCTCAAAGGGTCCTTTAATTTTGAGCTAGAAGTTGGGAGTAATATCAGTACTTTTTCTACTGGTTTAAATTGGCGCAGTTTAGTTCCCCGGTGGTATAGCCGGCTCTGTCTGTCCTGGGCCTGTAACAAATTCTCCATGGAGAGCTGCCCCAAAGTGTGGAGTTTTGTTCTCAGGTCCATTACATAAAATGACACTAATTAAATCAATAATCTTCTCAGTGTTCGTCAGTTTAACAGTTCGTCAGCAGTTTCTCTCTGCTCCAGCCATGCTTGCGAGTCCCAGTTTGTCTCTCTCACGTTCCTCATTTCCTGTTGGTATTTATCCTGTCTCTCCACCCCAATTAGTTTTTCATGAGACAGGTGTTTATCATTTGATCTTGACCTGCTTACCTGCCGCTCGTCCTCCGGCTCTCTCTCTCGTTGCAGACCTCACTAAACTCCCCTTGCCACACTCTCCATTTTGTCTCTGATGGAGTTCTAGTTCCTTGCCACTGTCGCCTTTGGCTTTTGGCTGCTTAGTTGGGGACACTTAATATTCAAAAATATTATTGATCTGTCTGCATTGACACCATTATATAAGAAATGTAAGCTTTAGCATAAGTTTTGCCAGGAAGACTTAATTACTACGTCACTTATTACCTTCACATCTATCCAATCATGTCCTAATACTTGCTGTATAAAAGATCGGTCCTTACACAGGTTTGAGTTCGCAGATCCTGACGAAAAACAATTACCTCCACCTTCCCCACCAGCACAAGGATGGTCCTGTTCATTCCTCCCGGGGGTCGGCTGCGCTCCGCCTTCATCTTCAGGCGGGACATGCAGATCCGATACCCTCAGATTATGCACTACAGACGGGACCTACGCCACAGAACTTTATAAATAATTGCTTGCGGGGCTGTCAATAAATTAATGCTTTGTTACATCATTCAATCTCCCGAGTCTTTCTGGTAGAACTGAACTGAGCTGGACGATGACATCACTTTTTCCTCCAGAACGGCTATATATACTGTATAAATCAACTAAATGAATAACTTTTTTACAACAAAAATTAACCATCACTGACTTTACTTAAGCTGGACTATGACACTATTTTCTTCAAGATCTGCTGTACAGCAGAAACAAACTTTGTTGCATTATTTTCCTGTTATCTCTGTAAAGCTGCTTTGAAACACTCTGTACTGTAAAAAGCGCTGTATAAATAAAGGTGACTTGACTTGATTGTTGTGGTTTGCTATTGGCTGATCTCATGTGAGTGACAGGTTGTCCCACCCTCGTCATCAGAGAAGAGAAGAGATGATGCAAGAGGGAGGGAAAGTTATTCTGATTCAAGATTTACAGGAACATGAATTAAATACAATAATGATGTGCACGATAACTCATTTACAATAAACCAATTTAATATTCCATTAAAAAAAACAAGAACTTGATTTCATGATGTCTTGGTTGGTGCGCAGCGGAAGCTCTGTAAGCTCCGCCCTCTCTAATGTTGATTTCACTTCTCCATGATCTCTGGAGACCAGTGTTCGTTTCACTGAGGATCATCTCATCTGGACTGGGATCATGGCCTACCAATTCAAACTGGCTGAGAAACTTATTATTCTCAATGAACGGGGTCAAGGAGTTCTAGTCAGGATGAACCATATTAAAAAGGTGAGAGGAAAATAACAATATTCACAAACCTGTGAGAAAGATGAATACAGGCAGGGCTGAATTTTGTTTGTGTGAACTTGCAGTGAATTTATGTGATTGATTCACATCAGATTGAACTGGATGAGCTGCTCTGCTTGTTGAATTGTTTGTAGAACCAAATATGGGGGCTCGTCCAGCCAATTGTTATTTGATAAAGATTAATATACGCCATGACATTGTTTTTTAATCATCCAGTTTTGGGTCTGTTTTTGTCATTCAGATGGGATTTAAAAGTACTTTGTATTAATTTTATTTAGAGGGCTTTTAAAAGTATATTTATTGTATTTTGACATGTTTTCAAAAGAAAGTATGTTCTGTCTCAGTTTTGTAGAGAAAGAGGAAGTGCACACAGGAAGTAAAGAGGACTTGTCAGGCCTCTCTGTAAACCACATCTCTCTCACACACACTGCATTTCCTGTCTGTCGCAGAAAGCAGTTACAAATGTTGCTGTCAAAACTAATGCCAAGCTTTAGTGCAAATAAATAAATGAATAAATCCTCTGAACAACTCCTCTTAGTGCCTTTGCCTACTCAGTGAGTCAGGCTGTAAAGGTCAAAGGTTAATCAGACCTCTAGGTGAGGTGAAAAACTATATTTATCTCTGCTTGACATCCACAGTGAAATGTGCACTTCAGAATCTTTAGAATGTCTGACAGAAAGGCTTGAAAGAGACTTGAAATACTTGATTTATGTTAAATCCATCCAATGGTTTATTGTTCATGACTACAATTAGTATTCCATTCACAGGTTTATCTCCCCCAAAAGTGTAAACATTGAACCTCCCAGACAGAAATCAAAACACTGAGAGCATCCACTCAGATCCTTCAATATCTTAACTCAACCTATAGCGAGAGTTTGGGGTGTGGCTACTGTAGCAGACTGAGAGTTTGGGGAGTGGCTACAGTAGCAGGCTGAGAGTTTGGGGAGTGGCTACTGTAGCAGACTGCGAGTTTGGGGCGTGGCTTCTGTAGCAGGCGGAGAGTTTGGGGAGTGGCTACTGTAGCAGGCTGAGAGTTTGGGGAGTGGCTACAGTAAGCAGGCTGAGAGTTTGGGGAGTGGCTACAGTCGCAGGTGGAGAGTTTGGGGAGTGGCTACTGTAGCAGGCTGAGAGTTTGGGGAGTGGCTACAGTAAGCAGGCTGAGAGTTTGGGGAGTGGCTACAGTCGCAGGTGGAGAGTTTGGGGAGTGGCTATTGTAGCAGGCTGAGAGTTTGGGGAGTGGCTACTGTAGCAGGCTAAGAGTTTGGGGAGTGGCTACAGTAGCAGGCTGAGAGTTTGGGGAGTGGCTACAGTAGCAGGCTGAGAGTTTGGGGAGTGGCTACTGTAGCAGGCTAAGAGTTTGGGGAGTGGCTACAGTAGCAGACTGAGAGTTTGGGGAGTGGCTACTGTAGCAGGCTAAGAGTTTGGGGAGTGGCTACAGTAGCAGGCTGAGAGTTTGGGGAGTGGCTACTGTAGCAGGCTGAGAGTTTGGGGAGTGGCTACAGTAGCAGGCTGAGAGTTTGGGGAGTGGCTACAGTAGCAGGCTGAGAGTTTGGGGAGTGGCTACTGTAGCAGACTGAGAGTTTGGGGAGTGGCTACAGTAGCAGGCTGAGAGTTTGGGGAGTGGCTACTGTAGCAGGCTGAGAGTTTGGGGAGTGGCTACTGTAGCAGGCTGAGAGTTTGGGGCCGATCATTCATCATGGACAAGAATGGAGAAATGTCTCCTTTTTTGTGGTGGTGGTGTATCTCTGTAATGTGATTTTGGATTCTGTGTTTTGGCTAATGTATATGTTTTTCCAGGTTTGCACAGACCCAAAGCGAAGACCATCATTCTTTACTGATAAAAGCATGGAGTCTGCCACCAAATACATCAACAGAAAATTCCCCAACATTGACTTCAGGGGTGGCAGTGTGAGTATTGACAGACAACAGCTGTGATTCATTGCTCAAATGTTAAATAATTATTTAGTTACACTATTTTGAAAGTCCACTTTATACATTCAACTAGCTACAGTAACTAGTTTAACTTTGGTAATAGTAACTTTGTCAACTAACTCTCATTTGAGTATTAGTAGAGTATTAGTCAGGTTCGGGTTAGAATAAGTTGACATGTAGTTACTGAATAAAGTAACTTACTGATAGTAAGGAGCATCACAACAAAGAGTTAGCAGATATTAGACAGTCTTCTAATACTCTAATGAGAGTTATTTGGCATGTAGTTGCTATAATAGAATGTCTAAATTGGACAACTGAAGTAAAGTGTTAGCACTTGTTTTCTTCCTCCATCACACCGTGTTTCTGCAGCAACATCTGAGCAGCATACAGAAGCAGAAGTCGGTCGTTCTGGAGGGCCTGCATAGTTTCTATGAGTCCTTCATCGACATCATGGAGTTCAGGGTAAGAGTGTCAGCTGATCTCTGTCAAGGTCATGTAGTGTTCATATTACTAGCTAGGCAGCAATTTTACATTTAATCAACTCTTGTATGTGGTTTCATTTTTGCACCGGCTTTTTAAAATTTGACTTACTCCCAAAAATGTAGACACCTTTTTGATTGAGTTACTTTAAAAACATTGGACACATCAACTGGATAAACACAGTCAATTAAGTTTTTCACTTGCAAAAAATAACTTCTCAGTTAAACCCCCCAAACCCCCCCCCCGGAAGAGATCGAGCCTCAGCCAGCGGAGAAGAAGTAACATTCATTTTAAAAGTAACTTTCCCCAACACTGGTGAAAACCGCTAGATAGACACTAAAGATATGTAACAATATCTTCATAATTTTTATGAAATATTGGAATATGACAAACATCAAATAAGTGTTGGAATCAGGAGTCATACAGTAAATCTTTCAGTAGTATTTTGTAATTAAACTGATGATATTCTCTTATTCCTGTTTTAGTGTCAGTATTTTTTATTAATTTATTCATGTTTTGTCTTTAGGATCATGTTTATGAGTTGCTCAACACAATAGATGCCTGCCAGTGCTTCTTTAACATTGTAAGTATGACTCTTGAAGAGAGTATAGAATTCATAAGGCAGATATTCATCTGTGCTCATAAATGCTTTCAGACCATTAATACTGACTTCACAAAGAACTACCTGGATCTCATCGTCACCTACGCCTCAGTCATTTTCATGTTGTCCCGCATCGATGACAAGAAGCTGATTGTGGGAATGTATAACAGTGCTTATGAGCTGTCCAATGGAAACAGGTAATTTGATCATAATGTTTAGACACTATGACTGCGGCCGAAATCACATGCTTCCCTACTATGTAGGAGGCAAGAACAGTATGTGACAAAACAAGTATGTCTGAATTCACAGTACTCATAAAAGAGTAGGAAATGATGGACACTTTACTATCCCATGAGGCCACAGGAGAGGATTTATGAACCAGCAACTGACACTGGTAAATCACATGATAATGACAGCATGGCGAATGTAGTACGTAGCAAGATTACATTCATACGTAATGACTTACTCAAGTAATGCCTACTCAAGAGAGTATGTAACAATAACGATCATGTTCTGTGTTATGGACTTTTAATTTATATTTCATTATTCCCTGTGTTCTGTTCCTGCTTCCTTTGTTCCCCATTTTCTTCTTTTCCGTTTCCTAGGTTGCTGAATATGCCCTTGTTTGTTGCTATGGTTACTGATTGCTTTGTGCACCTGTTTCTTGTTCTGTTTGTTTTCCTCTGTGTGTTTAAGTCCTCAGTATAGTTATCTTCATGCTCCAGTATTATCTTTACAGTGTTTTACAGTAAATCAGTTGTGATCCTCTACTCCTGCTTTTATGCAGTTACATACACCAACACACTCTTGTAAATATTCCTAAGAATTTTACAGTTTTGTGAATTGGTGGCAAACTTGTATGTTTTTATATAAAATTGCCAATTTGTGCAATACTTACGAATTCTCATGAGATCGGCTTGGATGTATTGCACATATAATGTAAAAATGTATGTACAATTAGACATGATTTACATATACATAATCTTTAAATCTGGTCTGAAATCAGTTTCATTTTGATTTTGTAAATGGCTTTTCTTTCAGATGATGTGAATACAAAACATTTGCCCATTTTATCATTTCAAAAAGTAGTAAATATAGCCTTTCCTGGTGTCTTTATGTATATGATTGTCTCTTTATGACTAAAGGACTCTTAGGGCCCTATCTTGCACCCAGCGCCATTGACTCTGTACATCGACGCATGTATTATTCCAATTTTGCACCCGACACACAGCAGACTTTTCCCTCCACAGACGCACGTCGGTAAATTAGGGAATGAACTTGCGCCCCCGGGGGCGGTTCAGCGAAAAGAGGAGGCGTGTTCCGGCGCAAACGTTCCCTGGTGCTATTTTGCAGTTTCAGAAAACAATTCCGCCACTGACCAGGAGAAACCTAGTCTAAAGTCAGTGGCACGTTATTCAGATGCTATTTTAAGAGCGCATGCTTGGCCATAATGTAGCGTGTGCACAACGCACACACACTTTGCTTCTCTCATCTACACAGAAGCAGCAGTTCACATTTTGCAAACTATACATAATTACAAGGAAAAATATTACCACACGAGGGAAATAATTGTTGTGTCCATGAAGATGTGAAGAAATAGGCATAAATCTAGCTTACACATTTACCCAAATTATTATTCTTTTATATAATTAGGCTATATATTATATTTCTACAAAATTATTATCCTGTTTAACCGAAAGCTAATTTGGGTGTGTTTCTCCATCCCCAATGTCACTTCTCTGTGTTTTACAGCCCTGACGAGAACGTCGATCTCCTCGGCTGTGAACCGCTCCTGGCGTGCGCCTGGCAAATCCACCGTTATAATAGCAATCCGCCATAGAACAAGCGCGCCTGCTCTTAAAGGGAATGTGAGATGACGCTCTGATTGGTTTATTTCACGTTACGCCCAAACCACACCTATGAGTAATGAAGCTACTTCAGACCAAAACATTTTAGATTTGCGTCGGGCGCAAGAGTCATTTATCCCGCCGGTATAATAGCAACAGCGTCCGAGACCCGCCCACAAAGTTACTTGCATTTCACGTTTGATACTTACGTTTCAGATCGTTAAAATAGGGCCCATGATGTCTATTCTTACAGTCATTGTGTATAAACATAGATCCACACACATTTACATTTAAATTTACATTTACATGTTTATACTTTATAACACGCAATTATATCATGCAGTTCTGACTTTATAACCCCCAATTGCGTGTTATAAAGTCAGGTATGCAAGATATAAACATGCAATTGTGAGATAAAAAGTCGCAATTACCTTTTTTATTTTTTATTCTGTGGCGAAACAAGCTTCCATAGTTTTCCTCATGAGGACGGATGGCTGCTTCCCACAACTGACAGTGCAAATGCAAAAAAGTTTATGTGTGGGTTATATTAGAAATATATAATAATATGGAGTATGATTACGCAGCGATCCCTCGTACCCTCGCCTTGGCCAGATGTTCCTCGAGTACGATCATCCCTGGAGAAAACTGGCGGAGGAGTTTGGCCCTCACACCAAGGTCAGTCACATTCACTTCCATCACAGCACAGGTACTGGAAACAACAGTTTAGTGATTGACTGTCGGATGTATAAGGCGTGTGTGTGTGTGTGTGTGTGCTGTTGTCAGTCTGTGACGGAGGCTCTTCTCTCGCTACACCTGGTGTATCCGCGGAGGAATCTGACTGCTGACCAGTGTCGAGGCGCTCAGCTCCTATCTCTGCTGGCCTCACCCGCCGCCATGCTGAGCCCCGTCTGCTGCGACACCGTACGTATATACACATCTGTACACATCTGCCCATCATCATCAGCTTCACATCTGTACACATCTGCCCATCATCATCAGCTTCACATCTGTACACATCTGTTCATCATCATCAGCTTCACATCTGTACACATCTGCCCATCATCATCAGCTTCACATCTGTACACATCTGCCCATCATCATCAGTAAACTCATGCATCAGCTTCACACCTGTACACATCTGCCCATCATGCATTAGTTTCACATCTGTACACATCTGCCCATCATCAGCTTCACATCTGTACACATCTGCCCATCATCATCAGCTTCACACCTGTACACATCTGCCCATCATGCATTAGTTTCACATCTGTACACATCTGCCCATCATCATCAGCGTCACATCTGTACACATCTGCCCATCATGCATTAGTTTCACATCTGTACACATCTACCCATCATCATCAGCTTCACACCTGTACACATCTGCCCATCATGCATTAGTTTCACATCTGTACACATCTGCCCATCATCATCAGCGTCACATCTGTACACATCTGCCCATCATCATCAGTAAACTCATGCATCAGCTTCACATCTGTACACATCTGCCCATCATGCATTAGTTTCACATCTGTACACATCTGCCCATCATCATCAGCGTCACATCTGTACACATCTGCCCATCATGCATTAGTTTCACATCTGTACACATCTGTCCATCATGCATTAGCTTCACATCTGTACACATCTGCCCATCATCATCATCATCAGTAAACTCATGCATCAGCTTCACATCTGTACACATCTGTCCATCATGCATTAGCTTCACATCTGTACACATCTGCCCATCATCATCATCATCAGTAAACTCATGCATCAGCTTCACATCTGTACACATCTGCCCATCATTATCATCTTCACATCTGTACACATCTGCCCATCATCATCTTCACATCTGTACACATCTGCCCATCATCATCAGCTTTACATCTGTACACATCTGTTCATCATCATCAGCTTCACATCTGTACACATCTGCCCATCATCATCAGCTTAACATCTGCCCATCATCATCATCAGTAAACTCATGCATCAGTGTGAATAAAAGACTGACACTGAACATTGTTTATAGATGGCTTGTGAGTATCTGTCCATGGAGGTGATGGAGCGCTGGATCCTCAGTGAGTGACACACACTTCTCACACTCTCTCAATACCATCTTACACTCTTTCTCCAAACACAACTCTTTATTTGAGGGAGCATTTCTGTCAGTGCTCAGATGACCTGGTGTGTTTCACCGGCCATTGTGGCTCCAGGATTTCCTAGATCAGTGGATAAATGCACACATCAACATCACTAGATACAGTAAATAATCCTAATGTAATATTTGCAGTTAATAACCCAAGATTTGTGCTCTATGTCAGTGGTTGTGTATCAACTTTGGTTTTTTGTATTTTAGCTGGAATGAAAAGCAGCAGAATAGTGAAGAACATGTCCTGCCCACTATAATACAGTATTTCATGTGCATGTCCCTCAGCCTGGGCTTATTTACTTCACTTCTGCTGTGAAAGGGCCTTTACATGTGCTAGAATAAAAATTATTTTTGTTATTACACTCTAAAAAATGCTTGGTTGTTTAAACTCGTGTTTTGGTCAAATATGGACAAACCCAACCATTGGGTTTAAAATGTAATTAAAAAATTAAACCAACACTAGGATTTGTCCATATTTGACCCAAACATGAGTTTAAACAATCCAGCATGTTTTAGAATGTAAGAACAAACAAGCAAACCCAGCCCAGGTGAGAAGAAGTAGCACAAAATTAATGTAACGCATTACTTTCTATAAAAAGTAAATAAGTAACGCAATTAGTTACTTTTTTAGGGAGAAACAGAATTTTGTAATGCATTACTTTTAAAAGTAACGGTCCCCGACACTGTTAGTTCTGTATAAAGCGGTTTGTTGCTGGAGCTGAACTCTCTCTATTCCTTTCTACTCTATTCTATCCGATCAGCAAAAATAAAAGGTTTTTTTTTTTTCATGTACTTTCCCTGTGAAGCTCTTGATTATCTGCTGTCAGTGTGTTTGATGAGGTATGGGTTAAACTCTACACTGGTTTATTGTGCATTAACTGGTTTTACACACTTCTAAGTTCATGAGTGTGTGAGAAAGAGAGAGGTGGAGGTTTATTTAAAGAGAACATTAACATTAGAACCAGGTTAAGAATGAATTCACGCTCGTACACATCTGTCGTGAATCATGAGTATTAGTTCAAATAATCCACGCATTAATTAGTAATTAGTAACCGCACTTGAGAGAACACAACAGTGTTGTTGTGTTCTGACCTTCAGTCGGGGGTTGTGTTGATGTGTTGTTTTGTTGATGTGTTGTTATGTTGTGTTGTTCAGTCGGGTTCCTGCTGTGTCACGGGAGTCTGAACAGTAATGCTGGTTCTCAGAACTTGTGGAAGATGGCTCTTCGCAGCGGCCTGTACATCACAGTCATCAGAGACGAGGTTCTGCACATACACAAGCTCTCCGAGGAGTTCTTCGACAGTCTCAAAGGGTAACGCACACATGATGCTGCACTGTTCTCATGTGTTCATTCCACTGTTCTCATGTGTTCATTCCACTGTTCTCATGTGTTCATTCCACTGTTCTCATGTGTTCACTCCACTGTTCTCATGTGTTCACTGCACTGTTCTCATGTGTTCATTCCACTGTTCTCATGTGTTCATTCCACTGTTCTCATGTGTTCATTCCACTGTTCTCATGTGTTCATTCCACTGTTCTCATGTGTTCACTGCACTGTTCTCATGTGTTCATTCCACTGTTCTCATGTGTTCACTGCACTGTTCTCATGTGTTCATTCCACTGTTCTCATGTGTTCATTCCACTGTTCTCATGTGTTCATTCCACTGTTCTCATGTGTTCATTCCACTGTTCTCATGTGTTCACTCCACTGTTCTCATGTGTTCATTCCACTGTTCTCATGTGTTCATTCCACTGTTCTCATGTGTTCACTGCACTGTTCTCGTGTTCACTCCACTGTTCTCATGTGTTCACTCCACTGTTCTCATGTGTTCACTCCACTGTTCTCATGTGTTCACTGCACTGTTCTCATGTGTTCATTCCACTGTTCTCATGTGTTCACTCCACTGTTCTCATGTGTTCATTCCACTGTTCTCGTGTTCACTCCACTGTTCTCATGTGTTCATTCCACTGTTCTCATGTGTTCATTCCACTGTTCTCATGTGTTCATTCCACTGTTCTCGTGTTCACTCCACTGTTCTCATGTGTTCATTCCACTGTTCTCATGTGTTCACTCCACTGTTCTCATGTGTTCACTCCACTGTTCTCATGTGTTCATTCCACTGTTCTCATGTGTTCATTCCACTGTTCTCATGTGTTCATTCCACTGTTCTCGTGTTCACTCCACTGTTCTCATGTGTTCATTCCACTGTTCTCATGTGTTCATTCCACTGTTCTCATGTGTTCATTCCACTGTTCTCGTGTTCACTCCACTGTTCTCATGTGTTCATTCCACTGTTCTCATGTGTTCATTCCACTGTTCTCATGTGTTCACTCCACTGTTCTCATGTGTTCATTCCACTGTTCTCATGTGTTCACTCCACTGTTCTCATGTGTTCACTCCACTGTTCTCATGTGTTCATTCCACTGTTCTCATGTGTTCATTCCACTGTTCTCATGTGTTCATTCCACTGTTCTCGTGTTCACTCCACTGTTCTCATGTGTTCATTCCACTGTTCTCATGTGTTCATTCCACTGTTCTCATGTGTTCACTCCACTGTTCTCATGTGTTCACTGCACTGTTCTCATGTGTTCATTCCACTGTTCTCATGTGTTCATTCCACTGTTCTCATATGTTCATTCCACTGTTCTCATATGTTCACTGCACTGTTCTCATGTGTTCATTCCACTGTTCTCATATGTTCACTGCACTGTTCTCATGTGTTCATTCCACTGTTCTCATGTGTTCACTGCACTGGTCTCATGTGTTCATTCCACTGTTCTCATGTGTTCATTCCACTGTTCTCATATGTTCATTCCACTGTTCTCATATGTTCACTGCACTGTTCTCATGTGTTCATTCCACTGTTCTCATGTGTTCATTCCACTGTTCTCATGTGTTCACTCCACTGTTCTCATGTGTTCATTCCACTGTTCTCGTGTGTTCACTCCACTGTTCTCATGTGTTCACTCCACTGTTCTCATGTTTCACTCCACTGTTCTCATGTGTTCATTCCACTGTCCTCATGTGTTCATTCCACTGTTCTCATGTGTTCACTCCACTGTTCTCATGTGTTCACTCCACTGTTCTCATGTTTCACTCCACTGTTCTCATGTGTTCATTCCACTGTCCTCATGTGTTCATTCCACTGTCCTCATGTGTTCATTCCACTGTTCTCATGTTTCACTCCACTGTTCTCATGTTTCACTCCACTGTTCTCATGTGTTCACTCCACTGTTCTCATGTGTTCACTCCACTGTTCTCATGTGTTCACTCCACTGTTCTCATGTGTTCATTCCACTGTTCTCATGTGTTCATTCCACTGTTCTCATGTGTCACTCCACTGTTCTCATGTGTTCATTCCACTGTTCTCATGTGTTCACTTCACTGTTCTCATGTGTTCACTTCACTGTTCTCATGTGTTCACTCCACTGTTCTCATGTGTTCATTCCACTGTTCTAATGTGTTCACTCCACTGTTCTCATGTGTTCACTCCACTGTTCTCATGTGTTCATTCCACTGTTCTCATGTGTTCATTCCACTGTTCTCATGTGTTCACTCCACTGTTCTCATGTGTTCATTCCACTGTTCTCATGTGTTCATTCCACTGTTCTCATGTGTTCACTCCACTGTTCTCATGTGTTCACTCCACTGTCCTCGTGTGTTCATTCCACTGTTCTCATGTGTTCACTTCACTGTCCTCGTGTGTTCACTTCACTGTCCTCATGTGTTCGTGTTCACTCCACTGTTCTCATGTGTTCACTCCACTGTTCTCATGTGTTCACTTCACTGTCCTCATGTGTTCACTCCACTGTTCTCATGTGTTCACTCCACTGTTCTCATGTGTTCACTTCACTGTCCTCATGTGTTCACTCCACTGTTCTCATGTGTTCACTCCACTGTTCTCATGTGTTCACTCCACTGTCCTCATGTGTTCACTCCACTGTTCTCATGTGTTCACTCCACTGTCCTCATGTGTTCACTTCACTGTCCTCATGTGTTCACTCCACTGTTCTCATGTGTTCACTCCACTGTTCTCATGTGTCCACTGTTCTCATGTGTTCACTCCACTGTCCTCATGTGTTCACTCCACTGTTCTCATGTGTTCACTCCACTGTTCTCATGTGTTCACTTCACTGTCCTCATGTGTTCACTCCACTGTTTCTTATCATGTTTCGCTCTGATCATTTTCTTTTCCAGGTACAGTAAGCGTATTCCCGACATCAAGGAATGTAAAGAGTATGTCATCGCTAACTGGTGAGCATCTGAAGTATGAAAGAAAAAAAAGTCATTATCAGTTATTGCCCTTGACATTAAAAATAGAATAAAAACAGCGAACAGGGAACGTTCTGTCAAGGTTTTGAACGTTACGAACAAATATTCTTCCAGTAACATTAATAGAACATTCGTTCAGAGTTATCTGGTCTTTAATAATGTTCTCAAAGCATTAGCACAAAAACATTATTTATAATTTTTCTGAAACGTTGTTAGACGATTGTCTAAGGTTTTTCACATGTTACTACTTGTTTCAGAACGTTCAGAGAACATTTTAAAAGTAACGTTTCCATAATGTTTGAAAAATGATAAACGTAATGTCCTCTTAACGTTCCCATAACCATACAAACGTTCCGTTGTCCTCCAGCGGAGCCGTGCGGAGAGAGAAGCGAGGCTTTCTGAGAAACGCCCTCAAGGAACTGATCAAAGTGTTGGAGGATGAGCCGGCTCTGCTCGGACCCAAGGTTTCAGTCATGCTTTTCTGTTTTCTTTTATTCATACACATTAACCCAAATCTCTACTGAAGCTCGTTTCCACCACAGAATAAAACATTTTAGAAGATAATTGCGATTCTGACTTTATAACGCGCAATTGTGCGATTAAAAAGTCACAATGACCTCTTTAATGTATTGTTGTGTGGCGTAAACAAGCCTCCTCAGATCTGTGAACCCTGTGCTTGTTCTAGGCTTTGTTCGTGTTCATGGCGCTGTCGTTCTCCCGGGATGAAGTGCTCTGGCTCGTGCGGCACGCCGAGAACATCCCGAAAACCAAGACACCGGAGGATTACGCAGACTCGTGAGTTTCACCCTCAACACAACTCAAACTCTGCACACTTTCCCAAGATCTGGAGAAAAAAAATCATATTTTCATATTTTATAACATAGTTAGATTTAACATCGTCAGTAATAATTGCCTCTAACTGAAGAATGGCTCATATGGTTCTGTTCATGTTCTGTTCCGCTCTCTGGATTAGAAGACTGGCAGCGCTTGTGTTAGTTTCCTATCAGGAGTTTATCAGGAAGAGAAGCACTAGTGTGTGTGTGTGTGTGTGTGTGTGTGTGTGTGTGTGTGTGTAAACCTGTACACTGATTCAGTGGGAAAAGCCCATCATAAGTTAGATTATGAATGTGTGTGTGTGTGTGTGTGTGTGTGTGTGTGTGTGATGCAGACAGATGGCAGAGCTGCTGTTCTACATGGAGCGTCTGCGAGTTCTTCTGGTCCAGCACAGATACATCCTCCAGCGCTACCATCTCCAGTACCTGTCCCAGTACGACGCGCTCGTGCTCAACGACACCATACAGGTACAGCACTGAGTGTGTGTGTGTGTGTGTGTGTGTGTGTGATAGGTACAGCGCTGTCTCTGTCCTCTGTGTGAGTGTGTGTGTGTGTGTGTGTGTGTGTGTGTGTCCTCTTCGCAAACACACACAGACGTTTATGTGGCGTATCTCCTGGTTTCAGGGCATGTACGTGTGTCCGGAGGAAGAATCGGTTCTCATGTCGTCATTCGTCTCAACTCTTTCTTCAATGAGTCTCAAGCACTGTGAGTCTATCGTTCAGATCAACAGCACTGAGGATTCTGAACACATATGTACATCTGTTTTCATGTCTGTCTAATAACCACATTTAAGGGATTCTTGTAATTTCTTGCTCTGCTTTCCAGGATGAGTGTCTTGATAAACTGTTCAGGGAATTAGTCACTAATCTATCGATAGACAGAATCAATGATGCAAACTTCATCAAATATGAAAACTCAGTTTCTCTGCGGAATAAAACATTATTAACATTCTATAACATTATTCAGTTCTCGTCTGATAGTGTCGGGTCTGGGAAAAAGAGTGTTAAACTTGAAGGAAAAAGTTTATTTTGTAAATATTTTTGTGGGTTTATTTGTGTGTGTGTGTGTGTGTGTGTATGTGTGTGTGTGTGTGTGTGTGTGTGTGTGTGTGTGTGTGTGTGTGTGTAATAAAATATAAGCCGTCTTGGAGAGCAGAAGTGACTTCTTTCAGAAACATTAAAACATCTTACCATTCCCAAAACTTTGAACGGTAGTGTATATTTCATAAATATAAATATGAGATGAGATGAAAGTCCATTTCTTTCTTCTGCCATCTTACAGCAAATTAGATCAAATGTGTAGCAGGAATTCAGATCCAATTGATACACACACATTTATTGGCTTTCTTAATATTGTTTGGTGTTTCCACAGTGGATGCAGGAGAAGGGTTCGACCTGAGACCATTCAGACTGGACTGGCTGAGACTTCAGGTACAGCTGCACTGATCAGTTATGTACAATCACAGATGTGCTGTGTGTGTGTGTGTGTGTGTGTGTGTGTGTGTGTGTGTGTGTGTGTGTGTGTGTGTGTGTGTGTGTTCTTCAGGTACAGCTGCACTGATCAGTTATGTACATCCATAGGCCTATAATTATAATGTATATTTATCAGAGTGGGAATCATGATTTTTATACATTGGTGATTGTGTGTGTGTGTGTGTGTGTGTGTGTGTGTGTGTGTGTGTGTGTGTGTGTGTGTGTGTGTGTGTGTTCAGGCGTACACCAGTGTGGGTAAAGCGTCTCTGGCTCTGAAGGATTATCCTGAACTCGCTAAGATCATGAACATGGCCCAGTTTCACACCAGGATGATGGACACTGTGAACGAGCTCCTCTGCGAGACGGCCGATCTCTCCATCCTCTGGTGAGTCTCTGAGATGTTCTGTGAATCCACTGAGCTTTAAAGTAAACGGACTCTGCTTAATTTCTGCTGCCTGTGATCTTCAGTTTCCACTCGCGTGTGTTTGAGAAGATGTTCTCTCAGAGCGGCGAGGATGTGTCTATGCAGCGATACCTGATGGCGTTCCCTCTCGTCTGCTCACACTTCAGCCAGAGTCTCCATCCACTCTGTCCCGAGGAGGTCAGTGCTCCCTATATCAGCGTACTTCAGCTGAGCTTTAAATTATTAATGAAAAGCAAAGTTACATTAACCCCCCCTCCCCCATATATATATATATTTTTTTCTGATCCGAAAAATGATCCGAACTGTGAGTTTTGTGATCCGTTGCACCACTAATTCACTGCTATCTGTTTAAGAGCACATATTCTGCTTTCCCTCATCTGTGTTTAGTGTGTAATGTTGCTGTGTGATCATGTAAAGCTCCAGTTATTCTCTATATCAGTGTCAGTGTTTCTGAACTCCTGAAACGCCTCCATTGTAGTCTTGAGTTTTTCCCGGGAACGAACACGTCACAATATTCCTCATTATAATAATTAATGCGCAGAATAAAGGGGCGGGGCCTGGTTGAGTTAGTTAGTAGTGTGTTAAACTGGCGGTTATGGAAAGGGGCGGGACATTTCCCAAACACACTCGAAGCGCTCGACCAATCACAACACACTGCTCCAGCCGACCAATCAGAGCACAGTGTGCTTTTCAGAAGGAGGGGCTTCATAGAGACAGGAAGTAAACAGAGCGTTACTAACAGACTGGGAAGAGAGGAGCAGCAACAATGGAGAATATGAGGAGAATAATCAACATTCAAGCAGGAAAACCTGTTCTAGTAGAGCCTGAAACTACATCAAGACTACATCAAGAAAATTAAAGGGATATTACACTGAAAAAATTATTTACCCACCCTCAAGTTGTTCCAAACCTATATACATTTCTTTGTTCTGTTGAACACAAAGGAAGATATTTTGAAGAATGTGGGAACAGAACAGGTCTGGGGAACCATTGACTATTTTTTCCCCAAAAATGGTTTGGTTACAAACTTTCTTCAAAATATCTTAACTTGTGTTCAGCAGAACAAAGAAATTCATACAGGTTAGAAACAACTTGAGGGAGAGTAAATGACGACAGAATTTGTAGACTATCCCTTCAATAGATCATTTTCACAAAAGGAAATCTGCTCCTAAATGATGTTCTGTCATATTTCTCTTGTGTGTGTGCGTGTGCTAGACTGAAGAGATGGAGAAGCAAAGCTTGAAGCTGTGCGTGGCCTTTCTGGAGGAGATTTCCCGTCAGACGTGTTCGGTGGTGCTGGAGATCTGTGCCGAACAGTGTAACCTAAACGAGAAGGTACAGAAAATCTACTGAACTCAGTATGAAGATCAACCTTATCAAAACTACAATTAAAGTGGTCTGGTTTTAGGTTGAAGAATACATATATATAATGTAGTTTTTAAAAAAATGGACATGAATGCCCAAAAATCAAAAAAGCCAGTAAGAACCACAAGTGTTTTGTTGTGTTTTAGTTATTGCCCAAACACAGCGCTGAGACCATCAGCACAGCGCGCAATAAGAAACTGAAGAAACCAGTGCCGAAGAGAGGAGACGTGCCTAAAGAGAAACCAGGGACGGAGAGCCTCAGGAAGGACAGAGCCTTCGTCACAAAGTATGAATCATCCGACAGTTTCAGTATAGGAATGAAAAAACTATCTTTATCTTTCATATAGATATGCAAGCTGACTGCTCTCTTCTGTTGTAGTCTGGATAAGATGCACATGGCGCTGACAGAACTGTGCGCTTCCTACAGCGTCTGCGCTGACTTCACAGTCTTCAAACACATCGTTGTGCCGGCCGAGTTCCTGCTCACACAGCTGGAGATGAGACTCAACAAGTACACGCACTTCTGTAGTGTTCAGATCACAACATCCTCTCAATCACACATTGTGTCTTAAAGGAATATCCCAGGTTACGTCGCTTTATTTAAACAAAACAAAAAAACAAGATTATCATGAAGCGCAAACTATGAATCCAGACATGTGAGGCTTATAGTTTTATAAAAACTAATTTTTATGTTAAATTATGAAAAATTGCGTGTTGTTTAATCTGTATAGTTGTTTTAGGGTTTTAGGCATCATGGCTATAAGGAAGTAAAATTAGACGTTAAACAGAAAAGGTTAGGAAGCGATTTTTTTTCTGACTTCTGCAGTCTCAAAATGATTCAGCGCCCTGAATACAGTCCCTCACAAATCTGCAGAACAGGTGTTGTCTCACTAATCAAGGGCTTCATTAGTTGCACCAGGTGTGCTTGAGCTAGAACACATGACATATCTGAACTGGTGAGGTTTGTTGAGTGTCACGTTTGACTGCATGTAAGAAACATAGCAAAGAATGGTCGAAAAAGTTAAGAGAAGATATCATCGCCCTTCACAAACAAGGCACAGGATATAAAAAGATAGTGAAGGCACTAAATGTTCCTTGAGACAATATACCTCCAGGAATATCCCTGAACTGGAGGCCGTTGCTCATGAGGAACGGGCTCAGATCCCTCAGACACAGAAGCTGCGTCTGTTATACATCTCGCTTCAGCGAAAGGCTCTACTAAGAGCTAAAGATGCTTGCCATGAAGGGGGTGAATAATTTTGAAACTGCAGAAGTCATTAAAAGTTGCATTTTCAGTTGAATTTGCGGAAAAGTAACAAGTATTCAAAGTGTTCAAAAGTAACGTTCCCGTAATGGTTGAAGAATGATTTCCAAGAAAAAACATTTTTGAGTGTTCAGAAAAAAAATTTTTATGTTAGTGAAACGTTCTTAGAACATATTTTTGTTCGCTGGTATATTTTTTATGTCTTGTGGTTATATTTTTAATGTTTACAGCCTCAACATTCATTCACTTACATTGTACATGCCTCATTGTAATCCGGACTTTTGGACGTTTTTTTTATTTTATAAATTTCTGTGGTTATCAACTTTACGCCACAAGTTCTCAAACCGGAATATTCCTTTAAAGGCTTGTTTGAGAGTGTTCACAACTGTAAAATATAGATGAAAAAGCATTGAGTAAAAAACCCCTGAGTTTAGTAAATCATTAATCTTAGCGTAGAGCACTGTTTGCCTCAACCTAACTAATGTCGGTTTGCAGGGTGATCGTGCAGATGGCGGGTTACAACCAGAGCACTCACGAGATCGCCCGTCCATCAGACCTGCTGGCTGGGATTCAAGCGTACGTGTCGAGTCTTCAGTGCCTCAACTGTTACATCAACATCGATGTGGCTCGGCTCGTGAAGAGTGTCCTGTTACAGCAGACTCAACCTCTCGACTCGTACGGGGCTCAGACCATCACGACTCTCTATACTACCTGGTGAGACCTCATGAAGTTTCATCCGCTTCCAGGGCCGTTTCCTCAAGGCTCAGACTGTGATGTCACCTGTGTATCCCGTAGTTCACAGCCGCTGGTTAAGAGAGTGATTCACTAACCATTTAGACCAGGACTGATCAAACCCTAGATGAGAATGAGGGTTAGCAAACTTTCAGGCCGTGCCACCTTTCATAAAATCATATTTCCTCCAGCTTTTCCAGCTTTTGAGCGTAATCCTACAGACTTTATATCACGCAATTCTGACTTTATATCACACAATTGCGACTTTATATCAAGAAATTCTGAATTTATAACACACAATTGTGACTTTATATCACAATTCTGACTTTATATCACACAATTGCGACTTTATATCAAGAAAGTCTGACTTTATAACACACTATATATATTGTGCAATTCTGACTTTATATCTCACAATTCTGACTTTATATCACAATTCTGACTTTATAACACACAATTGCGACTTTATATTGTGCAATTCTGACTTTATAACACACAATTGTGACTTTATATCAAGAAAGTCTGACTTTATAACACAATTCTGACTTTATAACACACAATTGCGACTTTATATCAAGAAAGTCTGACTTTATATCACAATTCTGACTTTATATCACAATTCTGACTTTATATCACACAATTGTGACTTTATAACACACAATTCTGACTTTATAACACACAATTCTGACTTTATAAAACACCATTGTGACTTTATAACACACAATTGTGACTTTATATCAAGAAAGTCTGACTTTATAACACAATTGCGACTTTATATCACGCAATTCACCTGTGTATCCCATAGTTCACGGCCGCTGGCTAAGAAAGTAATTAACTAACAATTTGCTAGTTCAGGACTGATCAAACCCTAGATGAGAATGAGGTTTCGCAAACTTTTCAGGCCGTTCCACCTTTCATAAAATCATACTTCCTCCAGCTTTTCCTGCTTTTGAGCGTAATCCTACAGACTGAGCGACATACAGATAATTCCATATTATAATATATATTGAATGTATTGTATTTTTTTCAGATCGTGAGTACAGAGGCTTTGTGTGCACTGTGCGTGAATATTGTAGTTCTAGACTAAATATGAGCATCTCACTTGCACAAATTCAGTATTCCTCAAAATGAATAAAAACAGTGAAATGCTAAAAATTCTGAATATCACGCAAACCTGCAATTAAATATGCTAAATAATACAAATATACTTTATGTATTTAATCTCACTTTATCAACCAATGTCTTTGCTGCTGACCTTCGATGATATACAGTCGTTCTGTTGCGGTTTAAATGGTTTCTGGTCTCTGTGTTTAACTGTGTTCCTGGTCTCTGGTTTAACTGTGTTCCTGGTCTCTGGTTTAACTGTGTTCCTGGTCTTTGGTTTAACTGTGTTCCTGGTCTCTGTGTTTAACTGTGTTCCTGGTCTCTGGTTTAACTGTGTTCCTGGTCTCTGGTTTAACTGTGTTCCTGGTCTCTGGTTTAACTGTGTTCCTGGTCTCTGGTTTAACTGTGTTCCTGGTCTCTGTGTTTAACTGTGTTCCTGGTCTATGGTTTAACTGTGTTCCTGGTCTATGGTTTAACTGTGTTCCTGGTCTCTGGTTTAACTGTGTTCCTGGTCTATGGTTTAACTGTGTTCCTGGTCTCTGGTTTAACTGTGTTCCTGGTCTCTGTGTTTAACTGTGTTCCTGGTCTCTGTGTTTAACTGTTCCTGGTCTCTGTGTTTAACTGTGTTCCTGTTCTCTGGTTTAACTGTGTTCCTGGTCTCTGGTTTAACTGTGTTCCTGGTCTCTGGTTTAACTGTGTCCCTGGTCTCTGTGTTTAACTGTGTTCCTGGTCTCTGGTTTAACTGTGTTCCTGGTCTCTGTGTTTAACTGTGGATGATGTGTTTAACTGTGTTCCTGGTCTCTGTGTTTAACTGTGTTCCTGGTCTCTGTGTTTAACTGTGTTCCTGGTCTATGGTTTAACTGTGTTCCTGGTCTCTGTGTTTAACTGTGTTCCTGGTATCTGGTTTAACTGTGTTCCTGGTCTCTGTGTTTAACTGTGTTCCTGTTCTCTGTGTTTAACTGTGTTCCTGGTCTCTAGTTTAACTGTGTTCCTGGTCTCTGGTTTAACTGTGTTCCTGGTCTCTGTGTTTAACTGTGTTTCTGGTCTCTGGTTTAACTGTGGATGATGTGTTTAACTGTGTTCCTGGTCTCTGGTTTAACTGTGGATGATGTGTTTAACTGTGTTCCTGGTCTCTGGTTTAACTGTGTTTCTGGTCTCTGGTTTAACTGTGTTTATGGTCTCTGGTTTAACTGTGGATGATGTGTTTAACTGTGTTCCTGGTCTCTGGTTTAACTGTGTTTCTGGTCTCTGGTTTAACTGTGTTTCTGGTCTCTGGTTTAACTGTGTTCCTGGTCTCTGGTTTAACTGTGTTCCTGGTCTGCTGTGGTCAGGTATCTCGAGGGTCTCCTGCGTCAGGCCAGCAGCGCTCTCATCGTCCACTGTCCAACCATACAGTGCTTCATCAACCAGAACACGGAGAACGAGCAGAGCTTTCGTGCTGAGGAATACTCTGACATCGGTGGTAAGATGAAAGATATTTCAGCTAAATATTCAGGCTAAGTAGTTTATTTTACATTTTTCAATAGCCACTGCATCTGTATACCCCCTCAACTTCACTTTCATACATGCATTCTTAAAGGGGACATGCAGTGCAGTTTCACATATTATATTATGTTTTTCAAGGTTAGTTTATGAAAGTTTTTACAGTTTTATGCACCAAAAAGGTCCAATATTTGTAACAATTATTGTTTTCATCTTCATTTTCAAACACTCATTTTCAAAACGCCCTCTTTTAAAGCGTGTCATGTGTTTTGCTACTCATGATGGCAAGCGTGTGATAGAGCCGTAGATGTTTAAGCCTGATTTAGATCCTGAGGCAGAAGAAATTGAAATATCGCAACCACAATGATTGCAACAGTCAAACACTAGCTAGTAGCTATACATTGTGTGAAGGGTTAATACAGTTTTTTTTCCAATTGTTAACACAAAATTTTGCAAACTAGGCTGGTTTTATCAAAATACTGAACACTAGTCACAAAACCACTCACCCAAACTGCAAAATACCGAATATATCCTGCAGAATGAAGCACTGCAACCAAAACTACATCTAGCATTATTTTTGTCTAAGCAACGACACACTGTTGGGCGTAATGAAGAGCACTCTCATCTTTAGGATGCTTTGCCATAATACTAAAATAGTTCTAATTGTAGAAAGTTCTTCAGATTGTTCACATGCACAGAAATATTTGCAGACACACACACATGCTGTTGAAACATTTTTTTTTTTTTTTTTCACCAAACAAGTCAGTGCAACATGTGCACAGCAGAAATATTTACACTGGACTGAACACAAATATGCTCACGAAAAACAGTAAACTGAAAAGATTGAAGTGTTAACAGTTAAGCATTGAGGTGTTTGGTCAGGTGACACATGTATCGGCCAATCAGATCATGGAGTGTCATTTTGAATGGCAGTGTTTTGAAATGGCAGTCATGTGACTTTATGTCAGATTGTTGTGTATTATGCAGAGAACCGTGTTCAGTGTGTTTAAAAAGTGCCATTTTGAATTACAAAATGTGTGTAAAGCAGAAAATGTGTTCAGACTTTTGGAGGCTTGAGAAGAGGTTTTGCTCTGTGTGTGTCAGTGTTAATAACTGTGCTGTACGTGTCATTTTAGTGTGTTAGCAAATGGAAAAACCTGTAATAGCAACAGTAACATAAAATACAAAGTTTTGTCATAAAACACTAGATGGCGCATCAGCAGCATTAATAATAATCATCATCAGCAACAATAAGTGTTGCAAATCTATTCTGCTACAATCAAATGCATTAATATTGTCATATCCAGTACCATACTAAACTCTCAGTGAGTTGTCATGAAAGAAAAATAATAAAAATATATTCAACTCGCATAATAAAAGGAAATATTTCTGATCCGGTTTCTGATTTTATACAGTAAGACTGTCTGAAATGGTGTTAAACGCTGGTTTGATGTTTATTACACACATATTTGTCTGTAGGTTTGCGATCGTTGGCTGAACTGATCGGCCCGTACGGAATGAAGTTTTTAAATGAGAACCTCATGTGGCACATCATATCCCAGATTGGAGAACTGAAGGCATGACATCTTTCTAAAGCACAAACATGGCTAATTTACACGCATACAGTGTATACACGATTGAAATAAATCATGTTTTCATTTTCAGAAACTTGTAAGTGACAACATGGATGTCCTGGTGCAAATGAGAGCTAACTTTGAGAAACCTGAGGCGATGATTGACCTTCAGAAGAAGCTGACAGGTACAATTCTTCATTACTCTTCATTACTCAGTTCTTCATTACTCTTCATTACTCAGTTCTTCATTACTCTTCATTACTCAGTTCTTCATTACTCTTCATTACTCAGTTCTTCATTACTCTTCATTACTCTTCATTACTCTTCATTACTCAGTTCTTCATTACTCAGTTCTTCATTACTCTTCATTACTCAGTTCTTCATTACTCTTCATTACTCTTCATTACTCTTCATTACTCAGTTCTTCATTACTCAGTTCTTCATTACTCTTCATTACTCAGTTCTTCATTACTCTTCATTACTCAGTTCTTCATTACTCAGTTCTTCATTACTCTTCATTACTCAGTTCTTTATTACTCTTCATTACTCAGTTCTTCATTACTCTTCATTACTCAGTTCTTCATTACTCTTCATTACTCTTCATTACTCAGTTCTTCATTACTCTTCATTACTCAGTTCTTCATTACTCTTCATTACTCAGTTCTTCATTACTCAGTTCTTCATTACTCAGTTCTTTATTACTCTTCATTACTCAGTTCTTCATTACTCTTCATTACTCAGTTCTTCATTACTCTTCATTACTCTTCATTACTCAGTTCTTCATTACTCTTCATTACTCAGTTCTTCATTACTCAGTTCTTCATTACTCTTCATTACTCAGTTCTTCATTACCCTTCATTACTCAGTTCTTCATTACTCTTCATTACTCAGTTCTTTATTACTCTTCATTACTCAGTTCTTCATTACTCTTCATTACTCAGTTCTTCATTACTCTTCATTACTCAGTTCTTCATTACTCAGTTCTTCATTACTCTTCATTACTCAGTTCTTTATTACTCTTCATTACTCAGTTCTTCATTACTCTTCATTACTCAGTTCTTCATTACTCTTCATTACTCAGTTCTTTATTACTCTTCATTACTCAGTTCTTCATTACTCTTCATTACTCAGTTCTTCATTACTCAGTTCTTCATTACTCTTCATTACTCAGTTCTTTATTACACTTCATTACTCAGTTCTTCATTACTCTTCATTACTCAGTTCTTCATTACTCTTCATTACTCTTCATTACTCAGTTCTTCATTACTCTTCATTACTCAGTTCTTCATTACTCAGTTCTTCATTACTCTTCATTACTCAGTTCTTCATTACTCTTCATTACTCAGTTCTTCATTACTCTTCATTACTCAGTTCTTCATTACTCTTCATTACTCAGTTCTTCATTACTCAGTTCTTCATTGCTCTTCATTACTCAGTTCTTCATTACTCAGTTCTTCATTACTCTTCATTACTCAGTTCTTCATTACTCTTCATTACTCAGTTATTCATTACTCTTCATTACTCAGTTCTTCATTACTCAGTTCTTCATTACTCTTCATTACTCAGTTCTTCATTACTCAGTTATTCATTACTCATCATTACTCAGTTCTTCATTACTCTTCATTACTCAGTTCTTCATTACTCAGTTCTTCATTACTCTTCATGACTCAGTTCTTTATTACTCAGTTCTTCATTACTCAGTTCTTCATTACTCTTCATGACTCAGTTCTTTATTACTCAGTTCTTCATTACTCAGTTCTTCATTACTCAGTTCTTCATTACTCTTCATTACTCAGTTCTTCATTACTCTTCATTACTCAGTTCTTTATTACTCAGTTCTTCATTACTCAGTTCTTCATTACTCTTCATGACTCAGTTCTTTATTACTCAGTTCTTCATTACTCTTCATGACTCAGTTCTTTATTACTCAGTTCTTCATTACTCTTCATTACTCAGTTCTTCATTACTCAGTTCTTCATTACTCTTCATTACTCAGTTCTTCATTACTCAGTTCTTCATTACTCAGTTCTTCATTACTCTTCATTACTCAGTTCTTCATTACTCTTCATTACTCAGTTCTTCATTACTCTTCATTACTCAGTTCTTTATTACTCAGTTCTTCATTACTCAGTTCTTCATTACTCTTCATGACTCAGTTCTTTATTACTCAGTTCTTCATTACTCTTCATTACTCAGTTCTTCATTACTCTTCATTACTCAGTTCTTCATTACTCTACATTACTCAAGCTAAAATCCTCATAGTTTACTCACATAGTTGTCTGCAGTTTTGGACACTTTCCAATATCATTCCTTTCAAAAACAATCATAATAGCTTCTTTATTGTTATATATAAATAAATCATGAAACACTCTTAGTAAAACTAAAAAGCAAGGATCACACACATCACCAATTTCTCTGAATTATAGTTATTACATTATTACCCTTGATTAAAACTGTGTTGTAGTGTTATTTTAATGGGAAATGCCTTGCATGTGTAGGAACAGATATAAGCGTCACGTTTACATATGGTGAAGTCGTTTCACCAGAAGATCCAGTTAAGATTTCTTCATTAAAAAGTATAAAAAGTATAGAGTCAAAACAAAAAAATTGTTCACAAAACAACGAATTGTTCACTGTACAATCACTGAGATGCATTTGGAAAATAGATGTGATGAATCTCTGTTTCATTTCAAAAGTTAAAATAAACCGACAGAAAAAGAGCATAATTCTATCAACTTCTCCAAGGACAAAAGTTCGGGAAGCCCTGATCTAAAGGGTTTCACTCGTTCATGAATCTTCTCTTGTGTCTTCTTACTGTAATTAAAGCTGATTTATCTACTATGTTCCTCCAGGCTGTGAGAATGTGTTGAAGAGAGTGACCATTATTGGCGTGATTCTGTCGTTTCGGGCTATGGTCCAAGACGCTCTCGCCGAGGTGAGAAGCTCTTCATGTTCATTAATATTATATCTGGATTTGTCAGATCTTATAGTGCATGCATAATATTAAATGCATGATGTGCTGTAACATATAGTGCTATAACATCACTGTACTGCTCATTTCCATCTGTAGATCATGGACAGACACTGTCCGTTTCTCATGAGACCCATCAAAAGTCTGAAGGACTTTATCCAGCCCGAGCTCGACATCAAGGTCAATCATTCAATCATTCAGTCATTCATTCATTCAGTCATTCAATCATTCATTCAGTCATTCATTCAGTCATTCAATCATTCAGTCATTCAGTCAGTCATTCATTCAGTCATTCATTCAGTCAGTCAGTCATTCATTCAGTCAGTCAGTCATTCAATCATTCATTCAGTCATTCATTCATTCATTCATTCATTCAGTCATTCATTCAGTCATTCAGTCATTCATTCAGTCATTCAGTCATTCATTCAGTCATTCGTTCATTCAGTCAGTCATTCATTCAGTCATTCATTCAGTCATTCAATCATTCAGTCATTTAGTCATTCAGTCAGTCATTCAATCATTCAGTCATTCAGTCAGTCATTCATTCAGTCAGTCATTCAGTCATTCATTCAGTCAGTCATTCAATCATTCAGTCATTCAATCAAAAAATATTATTTTGCAGACACCACTTAGACACATGTGTAGATGACTCTCGGTGTGTGTGAGATGTCTTGTTTATTGATTGTCCTCGTCTCCGATCATGTGTAGATGACTCTCGGTGTGTGTGAGATGTCTTGTTTATTGATTGTCCTCGTCTCCGATCATGTGTAGATGACTCTCTCGGTGTGTGTGAGATGTCTTGTTTATTGATTGTCCTCGTCTCTGATCATGTGTAGATGACTCTCGGTGTGTATGAGATGTCTTGTTTATTGATTGTCCTCGTCTCTGATCATGTGTAGATGACTCTCGGTGTGTGTGAGATGTCTTGTTTATTGATTGTCCTCGTCTCCGATCATGTGTAGATGACTCTCGGTGTGTGTGAGATGTCTTGTTTATTGATTGTCCTCGTCTCCGATCATGTGTAGATGACTCTCGGTGTGTGTGAGATGTCTTGTTTATTGATTGTCCTCGTCTCTGATCATGTGTAGATGACTCTCGGTGTGTATGAGATGTCTTGTTTATTGATTGTCCTCGTCTCCGATCATGTGTAGATGACTCTCGGTGTGTGTGAGATGTCTTGTTTATTGATTGTCCTCGTCTCCGATCATGTGTAGATGACTCTCGGTGTGTGTGAGATGTCTTGTTTATTGATTGTCCTCGTCTCCGATCATGTGTAGATGACTCTCTCGGTGTGTATGAGATGTCTTGTTTATTGATTGTCCTCGTCTCTGATCATGTTTAGATGACTCTCGGTGTGTATGAGATGTCTTCGGCTGCTGGTTTGAGATGTGAGATCGACCCTGCACTGGTTTCGGCGATAGCTAACATGCAGACAGGTGAAGTCCTGATAAAGGAGGAATGTCTCAAGATAATCTAATCTGATTGTTTCGATGTATAACCTGTTATTCTCCTCGCCAGACAACTTGTCGCTCGATGAGGAGTTTAAGATCAGCTGTCTTCTGATGGTGTATATAGCCGTGTCTCTGCCCACCCTGTGTCTGGATCCCAACTCGTTCTACAGCCGAGAACTGGGAGGTGAGTTTGAGTCTCACAGACGACAGAAACAGCTTTGAGACAGCTTTAAGCCTGATGGACATATTTATACAGTGGAGAGAATAAGTATTTGATACACTGCCGATTTTGCAGGTTTTCCCACTTACAAAGCATGTAAAAGTCTGTAATTTTGATCATAGGTACTCTTCAACTGTGAGTGACGGAATCTAAATCACATTGTATGATTTTTAAGTAATTAATTTGCATTTTATTGCATGACATAAGTATTTGATACATCAGAAAAGCAGAACTTAATATTTGGTACAGAAACCTTTCTTTGTGTAACACTGTCAAAGTTAACCAAACACCATAAGGGTTGTATCACTGAATATTTAGGACTAGGTTCGACTCTTGGGAGGATAGAAATGAAGTTTAGGCCAAATAGTGTAGATCAGCAACAGCCAGCACATTTATTGTACATAGAACAAATGAAAAATAAAAAAAATAAAAAATATATTGAGGTCTCGTCACAACACTCTGAAAAGGGGAAAAGCAGTATTTAGTCCAGGTTGTGCACGAAAAGTCTGAGAATAAAAGGGAAAAAATTTAAATAAGAAAAATAAAATGTCCAAAGTTCTCCTCGTTCCTTGGAAAAATTGGTGTGTGTGTAAAGTTAATTGTATTTAAGGCCTTTTTCTACTACCCGGATAGTGTGTGTATAAAGCGACAGCTTAGCTGTAATTGAACGGAATCCCACGATGCAAACAGATGCAAACTGGTCCGGGTTGGACGTCAAGTGGAATGCAGTAGGACCTTCTCTAAATCACGGACTGGCTCGCCTTTGCTCACAGCTCATTTCACAGATCTTTTCACAGGATGGAATCAGGCAACAAAAAAAACAATCTACACAAAACACAATTTTACAGTTCACAGTTAACATCTCTCAAAATTCAAATATGTTTTTTTTTTCATTCAATAAACTCCTTATGAGATCGCAAAAGCATCACTCACATGTTTATACACGTGTTAGCTCAGCTAATTAACATCAGTACACGTGAGATTAACGTCAGTACACGTGAGCATACTAATTAAGCACAAATAAGTCTGTTCAACGCACAAATTTATCATCTGCACTTCAAAATACACTTTCATGTATAAATACATTCTTTGTCCTCCATATGTATACAGGGAACATCATAAAATAAATGGATCAAGAATCAAATCTATCAGTTTCCCCGATCTCCGTTTGCATAACGTGAATTCAAATACAAAAAAAACATTTTGACTTTCAATAAACATCACATTTTAACTCTGACTGTTTTTTTTTCCTATTCAGTATAACATATATACAATTCTGATCGTTAATCAGTTAAAGCACATCAACTAAACATTTCTTTAAACACAGAAACTCACCAGAGTTCGCAGAAGTTTCTCAATAAAATCAAATGGAATTCCTTTTGGACTCACGAACATACTTCATAAGACTTATGGAAAGTTTAAACTCTTTTTGTTCAGAAAAAACGTGCTCTTTTTAGTAATTCAAAAGCAGCGCTTGATCACCTCGTGCTCATCAGCTATTCTACAGTCTTCTTCTCTCTATATTTTCTTCTCAGTCAACTCGTTTGTATAGCGGCCCCTACAGGGAAACTACGGTACTGCATACAACTAAGCAGAAATTAAAACAGTGTTCAACTCTAGGGGGTTACATTTGCAATTACAGAGATCATACGTTTCCTGTAGTTCTTGACCAGGTTTGCACACACTGCAGCAGGGATTCTGGCCCACTCCTCCATACAGACCTTCTCCAGATCCTTCAGGTTTCGGGGCTGTCGCTGGGCAATATGAACTTTCAGCTCCCTCCAAAGATTTTCTATTGGGTTCAGGTCTGGAGACTGGCTTGGCCACTCCAGGACCTTGAGATGCTTCTTACGGAGCCACTCCTTAGTTGCCCTGGCTGTGTGTTTCGGGTCGTTGTCATGCTGGAAGACCCAGCCACGACCCATCTTCAATGCTCTTACTGAGGGAAGGAGGCTGTTGGCCAAGATCTCGCGATACATGGCCCCATCCATCCTCCCCTCAATACGGTGCAGTCGTCCTGTCCCCTTTGCAGAAAAGCATCCCCAAAGAATGATGTTTCCACCCCCATGCTTCATGGTTGGGATGGTGTTCTTGGGGTTGTACTCATCCTTCTTCTTCCTCCAAACACGGCGAGTGGAGTTTAGACCAAAAAGCTCTATTTCTGTCTCATCAGACCACATGACCTTCTCCCATTCCTCCTCTGGATCATCCAGATGGTCATTGGGAAACTTCAGACGGGCCTGGACATGCGCTGGCTTGAGCAGGGGGACCTTGCGTGCGCTGCAGGATTTTAATCCATGACGGTGTAGTGTGTTACTAATGGTTTTCTTTGAGACTGTGGTCCCAGCTCTCTTCAGGTCATTGACCAGGTCCTGCCGTGTAGTTCTGGGCTGATCCCTCACCTTCCTCGTGATCATTGATGCCCCACGAGGTAAGATCTTGCATGGTGCCCCAGACCGAGGGAGATTGACCGTCATCTTGAACTTCTTCCATTTTCTAATAATTGCGCCAACAGTTGTTTCCTTCTCACCAAGCTGCTTGCCTATTGTCCTGTAGCCCATCCCAGCCTTGTGCAGGTCTACAATTGTATCCCTGATGTCCTTACACAGCTCTCTGGTCTTGGCCATTGTGGAGAGGTTGGAGTCTGTTTGATTGAGTGTATGGACAGGTGTCTTTTATACAGGTAACGAGTTCGAACAGGTGCAGTTAATACAGGTAATGAGTGGAGAACAGGAGGGCTTCTTAAAGAAAAACTAACAGGTCTGTGAGAGCCGGAATTCTTACTGGTTGGTAGGTGATAAAATACTTATGTCATGCAATAAAATGCAAATTAATTATTTAAAAATCATACAATGTGATTTTCTGGATTTTTGTTTTAGATTCCGTCTCTCACTGTTGAAGTTTACCTATGATAAAAATTACAGACTTTTACATGCTTTGTAAGTAGGAAAACCTGCAAAATTGGCAGTGTATCAAATACTTGTTCTCCCCACTGTATATATATATATATAATGGCAGTGAATGGCCGGTTTCTGTTTTGAAGTCCATAAAAGTGCACCTATCCATCATAAAAGTGCATCTGTCCATCATAAAAGTACATCTATCCATCATAAAAGTACATCTATCCATCATAAAAGTGCACCTATCCGTCATAAAAGTGCATCTATCCATCATAAAAGTACATCTGTCCATCATAAAAGTACATCTATCCATCATAAAAGTACATCTATCCATCATAAAAGTACATCTATCCATCATAAAAGTGCATCTATCCATCATAAAAGTACATCTGTCCATCATAAAAGTGCATCTATCCATCATAAAAGTGCATCTATCCCTATCCGTCATAACAGTGCATCTATCCGTCATAACAGTGCATTTATCCATAATAAAAGTGCATCTATCCATCATAAAAGTGCATCTGTCCATCATAAAAGTGCATCTATTCATCATAAAAGTGCATCTATCCATCATATAAGTGCATCTGTCCATCATAAAAGTGCATCTATCTATCATAAAAGTGCATCAGTGCATCTATCCATCATAAAAGTGCATCTGTCCATCATAAAAGTGCATCTGCCCATCATAAAAGTGCAGCTATTCATCATAAAAGTGCATCTATTCATCATAAAAGTGCATCTATCCATCATAAAAGTGCATCAGTCCATCATAAAAGTGCATCTGTCCATCATAAAAGTGCATCTATTCATCATAAAAGTGCATCTATCCATCATAAAAGTGCATCTGTCCATCATAAAAGTACATCTATCCATCATAAAAGTACATCTATCCGTCATAAAAGTACATCTGTCCATCATAAAAGTGCATCTATCCATCATAAAAGTGCATCTATCCGTCATAACAGTGCATTTATCCATAATAAAAGTGCATCTATCATCATAAAAGTGCATCTGTCCATCATAAAAGTGCATCTATTCATCATAAAAGTGCATCTATCCATCATAAAAGTGCATCTATCCATCATAAAAGTGCATCTGTCCATCATAAAAGTGCATCAGTGCATCTATCCATCATAAAAGTGCATTTGTCCATCATAAAAGTGCATCTATCATCATGAAAGTGCATCTGTCCATCATAAAAGTGCATCAGTGCATCTATCCATCATAAAAGTGCATTTGTCCATCATAAAAGTGCATCTATCCATCATGAAAGTGCATCTGTCCATCATAAAAGTGCATCTATCCATCATAAAAGTGCATCAGTGCATCTATCCATCATAAAAGTGCATCTGTCCATCATAAAAGTGCATCTGCCCATCATAAAAGTGCAGCTATTCATCATAAAAGTGCATCTATTCATCATAAAAGTGCATCTATCCATCATAAAAGTGCATTTGTCCATCATAAAAGTGCATCTGTCCATCATAAAAGTGCATCTATTCATCATAAAAGTGCATCTATCCATCATAAAAGTGCATCTGTCCATCATAAAAGTGCATCTATCCATCATAAAAGTGCATCTGTCCATCATAAAAGTGCATCTATCCATCATAAAAGTGCACCTATCCGTCATAAAAGTGCATCTGTCCATCATAAAAGTGCATCTGTCCATCATAAAAGTGCATCTGTCCATCATAAAAGTGCATCTATCCATCATAAAAGTGCATCTATCCGTCATAAAAGTGCATCTGTCCATCATAAAAGTGCATTTGTCCATCATAAAAGTGCATCTATCCATCATAAAAGTGCATTTGTCCATCATAAAAGTGCATCTGTCCATCATAAAAGTGCATCTATTCATCATAAAAGTGCATCTATCCATCATAAAAGTGCATCTGTCATCATAAAAGTGCATCTGTCCATCATAAAAGTGCATCTATCCATCATAAAAGTGCATCTGTCCATCATAAAAGTGCATCTATCCATCATAAAAGTGCATCTATCCGTCATAAAAGTGCATCTGTCCATCATAAAAGTGCATCTGTCCATCATAAAAGTGCATCTGTCCATCATAAAAGTGCATCTATTCATCATAAAAGTGCAACTATCCATCATAAAAGTGCATCTATTCATCATAAAAGTGCATCTGTCCATCATAAAAGTGCATCTATCCGTCATAAAAGTGCATCTATCCGTCATAAAAGTGCATCTATCCATCATAAAAGTGCATCTATCCATCATAAAAGTGCATCTATCCATCATAAAAGTGCATCTGTCCATCATAAAAGTGCATCTGTCCATCATAAAAGTGCATCTATCCATCATAAAAGTGCATCTATTCATCATAAAAGTGCATCTATCCATCATAAAAGTGCATCTGTCCATCATAAAAGTGCATCTATCCATCATAAAAGTGCATCTGTCCATCATAAAAGTGCATCTATTCATCATAAAAGTGCATCTGTCCATCATAAAAGTGCATCTGTCCATCATAAAAGTGCATCTGTCCATCATAAAAGTGCATCTATCCATCATAAAAGTGCATCTATCCGTCATAAAAGTGCATCTATCCATCATAAAAGTGCATCTGTCCATCATAAAAGTGCATCTGTCCATCATAAATCCATCTGAATCCCATCTGGATGACAACCCACAAGTGTTGATAAAAAAGAATGCATGAAGCTAGAATAAAATGGTGCCATGAAAGTTTTGTGAATATGATCATAAATGCTGGTGGGGAAAGGGTTAACATGAAAAATGTATTACTAAAAACATGAACGCTTGCTTTGATCACCAACTTCATCATGATTAGGGTTAGGGTTAGGGTTAGGGTTAGGGTTAGGGTTAGGGTTAGTTTCCAGAAGAAAATAACGTCACAGTCCAGCTTAAGTAAGTTCAGTGATGGTTCATTTCTGTTATCAAAAAGTTATTAATTTAGTTTTTATATACAGTAGTCAACATTTGAAGTGGATCAAAACCTTTCATCAAAGTTATACATGTAACTTTGTACAAGTTATACATTGTGTTGTTCTGTAAGGCCTGTTCACACCGGGTCACTTCAATGTGTTTTCGCAAAACAGATTTAAATCCGATCTTCAATTCCAGCGCTATATGCAGATTTAATGGATTCATGTCCGTATGAGCTGCGTTTGATCGATCCTCAGCTAATCTCGAGATCAGATACCGCTATAGGAGAGAGAGCGACAACAACACGTTTCGTTTCTTTACTGAAGATGATTGTGTGTTAAGCGTCTGCGACTTCACTTTGATTTGTGATAGTTTGCACGGCTTGATGAAGAGATGCTCATCTGCGGTAGCGTCGTCAGATCTGACATATAGCCTATAACACGCTCTCACACGTTTACTTTTAGAGTAACATGTACACATGTGGTTTCAACACCCAGAGGCATTTACACGTGTCCAGTCTGGTGTGGAAAGCGGCCCAGAACTCCTCCTGATGTGGTCTGAGAGATCGGATTCAAATCCGTGTCAAATGTGTTTCGGATAGCGATCAGATCCCAGAAAACACACGAATGACCCGGTGTAGACGACCCTAAAGCTCTGTGGTCCGCCGAGAGCCTGTGGAGCTTCAGCTTGTCGTGTTCTTCTCCAGGTCATCAGAACAACATCCACTGTCTGGCGACTGCAGTGAATCATCTGGCGGCCGCCATGTTCACCGTCCAGAGGAAGAACATACAAACACAACTGCAGGAGTTCCTGAAGGTGACACACACACACACACTCATCTCACAGTGCTTCACGTCACTCAGAACATCTCATCTGTAATGTGTGTGTGTGTGTGTGTGTGTGTGTGTAGGTGGCGTCCTCCATCTTACTCCAGCTTGGTCAGAACGTGGAGCGAGTGGAAATAAAGAACAGAGACTCAGTTTATCTCATTCTTCACATGGTAACGAATCTCTGGAGGATTATTATGAGCTCAGGATCTATAAAGGCTTTATGAATGAAGTTTTTTCTCGTGTGTGTGTTGTAGATCGTGGATCAGTCGCCGTTCTTGAGTCAAGACATGCTGGAGACGTGTTTCCCGTACGTTCTCCTGAGAAACGCTTACAGAGAAGTCCACAAGAGCTTCGTCCACACGATGGGCTGAACTCAAACCAGGACTGACTCCGGACCTCACACACACTACTGACAAACGTTTGGGATCCGTCAGAGTTTTGATGTTTTTAAAAGAGTCTCTTCTGCTCACCAGAATTTATTTGATTCAAAATACACCAAAAAAAACCCCAGTGATATTGTTAAATATTATGGCAATTTAAAATGAATGTTTTCTTTGTGAATATCTAGTAAAGTGTAATTTATTCCTGTGATCAAAGCTGAAGTTTCAGCATCATTACTGCAGTCTTCAGTGTCACATGATCCTTCACAAATCACTCTAATATGAGGATTTGATGATCAAGAAAAATGTATGATTATTATTATCAGTGTTGAAAACACAGTCGTGTACAAATCTTTTTTCAGGATTCTAATAGAAAGTTCAAAACATAATTTATCTGAAATATAAAGCTTTTGTAACAGTATAAATGTCTTTACTGCAACTTTTGATCAATTTAATTCATCCTTGCTGAATAAAAGTATTGATTTATTTTATTTATTTCCCCCAAAAAATAAAATAAAATAAATTCTTACTGACCCCAAACTTTTTAATGTTACAAAAGATTCTATTTCAGATCAATTCATCAAAGAATCCTAAAAAGTAAAATGTAAATAACTGTTTTCAACACTGATAATAATCATAAATGTTTCTTGAGATCATATTAGAGTGATTTGTGAAGGATCATGTGACACTGAAGACTGGAGTAATGATGCTGAACATTCAGCTTTGATCACAGGAATAAATTACACTTTACTGTATATTCACATAGAAAACAGATGATTTATATTATGATAATATTTCACAATATTACTATTTTTTGTGTATTTTTAATCAGATAAATGCAGGCTTGGTGAGCAGAAGAGACTCTTTCAAAAACATAAAAAAATCTTACCGATTCAAAACCTTTGACTGGTAGTGTAGTTTAACAGATTAAACTGATATGCACCAGGTTTGATTTTCATAGTGGATGATTGTGTTAAAGTCCCCCTGTAGTTCATAATTCTATCCTTTAAAACAAATTTTTGATCACCAAAATTACTTATTAAAACCTTTTTTCCTTGAAAAATGTTTCTTCATGCCTTAAAATATCTTGAATGAACTAACCCTAACCGATTCTATGAATATGCAAATGAGCCCCGCCTCCACTCAGAGATCCACTGGTTGACGATCACACGTTGATCTGATTGGTTACAAGGTAGTTTGTGACGTCAGAAACACCAGCGATTTCAAAGCGTGTGTTTGAGACTGTCTTTGGTTCACTGCAGTTTTAAGGAGGAAATACTCAGCAATGCTGTCGACTTATGAATTTACACATGCTTTGTCTTAAAGCATATTAAACACACCACATAGACATATAAACAACATTAAAGCTGGATCTTCACCACAGGGGGACTGTAAACTAGATTCTACTGGGCGTATGACATTAGCTGTAAACACCGCTGCATATAATGATTATGTAACTGTTGCGCTGTTTCTTGTGTCTAATTACAGCTTGAGATCCACTGGAAAAGGATTTATTTTTCTCTGTTTTAATGTTGTCATGATGATTAATAAATGAAAGTTGTATTTTTATTGTAGATCATTCTCACAGATTCACCATTATTTGCACAGAAAAACTCGAAGCAACTGTTAACAGTTTCTCAACACTGACTGTGATTGTGCTGTATAGTCCATATTTGTGTTTGTTTAAATGCCTTTAATATTCTAAAGTTTTTTCCAAAATGTAGAAATTATGAAAAATTGGTTTTCAAATTAACGTTAAAATGCTGTCAAATAAAAAGGCAACATAAGCATAACATAAGTTTGTGTCAGTCGTATGTGCAGTGCTTTACATGAATACATTGTAGTGTAACACAACCACACGTAGTTCCAGTCATGCTTCATTAATCTCCTCCTCCTTCGGTCTGTCAGTCGCTCTCATATTCAGGGGGTTTACACAACAACGATGTACTAAACACAGAATTTTTTCCTTTGTGTTTGTTGCATTCAGAGACAACATTGTCCAAACAATCCCGTTCACACAGATCGGTGAAAACGGCTAAAACCGCTGTATTGCTGTCAGGCCAGTAGGTGGCGATGTCACTGAAGAAACACTACACACCTGTAGACTGAACACCTAACACACATGATTGAACACGTAACACATATGACCTCACTGTTTTCACAGATTCGTGTTTTTGTAGTTTACACAGATAACGGTATCGCTTTCAAAAAACGGTTTTCAAAGGTTTTTGTGTTTTCAGGCCCCAAAATGCCATTGTTGTGTAAATGAACGGCCAAAACGGATAAAAAGTTTTCAGTTTTTAGTTAAAATGGTGTGATGTAAAAGGCCCCAAACTTCCACGCCGCCATTCTCAAGAGTGTTCAACTCCGTCAAGTAGACGAGGACAGTCCAAAACTGTCCTGCCCTTCACTCGCTAACTCTCCTCCGGCACTCACTAACTCTCCTCTGCCTCGTTCACTCGCTAACTCTCCTCCGCCACCGCTAACTCTACTCTGCCACCGCTAACTCTACTCTGCCACCGCTAACTCTACTCTGCCACCGCTAACTCTCCTCCGCCACCGCTAACTCTACTCCGCCACCGCTAACTCTCCTCCGCCACCGCTAACTCTCCTCTGCCTCGTTCACTCGCTAACTCTCCTCCGCCACCGCTAACTCTACTCTGCCACCGCTAACTCTCCTCCGCCACCGCTAACTCTCCTCCGCCACTCGCTAACTCTCCTCTGCCTCGTTCACTCGCTAACTCTCCTCTGCCTCGTTCACTCGCTAACTCTCCTCCGCCACCGCTAACTCTACTCTGCCACCGCTAACTCTACTCTGCCACCGCTAACTCTACTCTGCCACCGCTAACTCTCCTCCGCCACCGCTAACTCTACTCCGCCACCGCTAACTCTCCTCCGCCACCGCTAACTCTCCGCCACTCGCTAACTCTCCTCTGCCTCGTTCACTCGCTAACTCTCCTCCGCCACTCGCTAACTCTCCTCCGCCACCGCTAACTCTCCTCCGCCACTCGCTAACTCTCCTCCGCCACCGCTAACTCTCCTCCGCCACCGCTAACTCTACTCTGCCACCGCTAACTCTCCTCCGCCACCGCTAACTCTACTCCGCCACCGCTAACTCTACTCCGCCACCGCTAACTCTCCTCCGCCACTTGCTAACTCTCCTCCGCCACTCGCTAACTCTCCTCTGCCTCGTTCACTCGCTAACTCTCCTCCGCCACTCGCTAACTCTCCTCCGCCACCGCTAACTCTCCTCCGCCACTCGCTAACTCTCCTCCGCCACTCGCTAACTCTCCTCTGCCTCGTTCACTCGCTAACTCTCCTCTGCCACTCGCTAACTCTCCTCCGCCACCGCTAACTCTCCTCTCCGCCACCGCTAACTCTACTCTGCCACCGCTAACTCTCCTCCGCCACCGCTAACTCTCCTCCGCCACTTGCTAACTCTCCTCCGCCACTCGCTAACTCTCCTCTGCCTCGTTCACTCGCTAACTCTCCTCTGCCTCGTTCACTCGCTAACTCTCCTCCGCCACTCGCTAACTCTCCTCTGCCTCGTTCACTCGCTAACTCTCCTCCGCCACTCGCTAACTCTCCTCTGCCTCGTTCACTCGCTAACTCTCCTCCGCCACTCGCTAACTCTCCTCTGCCTCGTTCACTCGCTAACTCTCCTCTGCCTCGTTCACTCGCTAACTCTCCTCCGCCACTCGCTAACTCTCCTCTGCCTCGTTCACTCGCTAACTCTCCTCCGCCACTCGCTAACTCTCCTCTGCCTCGTTCACTCGCTAACTCTCCTCCGCCACTCACTAACTCTCCTCTGCCTCGTTCACTCGCTAACTCTCCTCCGCCACCGCTAACTCTCCTCCGCCACTCGCTAACTCTCCTCCGGCACTCGCTAACTCTCCTCCGCCACCGCTAACTCTCCTCCGCCACCGCTAACTCTCCTCCGCCACTCGCTAACTCTCCTCCGCCACTCACTAACTCTCCTCTGCCTCGTTCACTCGCTAACTCTCCTCCGCCACCGCTAACTCTCCTCCGCCACTCGCTAACTCTCCTCCGGCACTCGCTAACTCTCCTCCGCCACCGCTAACTCTCCTCCGCCACCGCTAACTCTCCTCCGCCACCGCTAACTCTCCTCCGCCACTCGCTAACTCTCCTCCGCCACTCGCTAACTCTCCTCCGCCACTCGCTAACTCTCCTCTGCCTCGTTCACTCGCTAACTCTCCTCCGCAAACGTTTATAACAGAATTGCGACTTTATATCTCGCAATTCTGACTTTATAACACAATTGCATGTTATAAAGTCAGAATCGTGAAATAAAAAGTCACTTATTATATTACACGGTGTATTCTGTGGCGTAAACAAGCTTCCATACACAGGCTTATGGTGCATTAAAAAAATTATAATGAAGAATCCTGTAAATACATCAGCTCTATATGGGGTCCCAGTGATCGAGCGCTCCAGTGAAACACACACTGGGGTTCAGCAGTGACACTGGTCCAGTGAGCGAGAGGGAGGGGCTTAATCAGGGACGCAGAGCTCCAGAGCTCTCTCTCCTCAGTCACACACAGTCCAGCTCACACACTCCTCAGTCACACACAGTCCAGCTCACACACTCCTCAGTCACACACAGTCCAGCTCACACACTCCTCAGTCACACACAGTCCAGCTCACACACTCCTCAGTCACACACAGTCCAGCTCACACACTCCTCAGTCACACACAGTCCAGCTCACACACTCCTCAGTCACACACAGTCCAGCTCACACACTCCTCAGTCACACACTCCTCAGTCACACACAGTCCAGCTCACACACTCCTCAGTCACACACAGTCCAGCTCACACACTTCTCAGTCACACACACGCTGGCGGGGAGAGTTCACACAGCCACTGTATGAGCCAGCACAGAACACACTGGATGATATATGTACAATTCAAACATCTGCTTATATGACAAATATTAAATCTAATTCACTTAATTAAAAAAAAAGAATTGAAAGCCAGCAGAACTGCACATGCTGGATGTAAACATAGGGTTATATATATATATCAGACACCACTCACCAGAACACCAATGCAATCTGTGGCATCGTTTATTGACTTAAGATGCACAATATTCATGAATAAAATTAAAAAAATCTCATCTGTGATCTCAATGATAAATGCATTAACAATGGTAGCCTTCAATCTAAATAACCTTGGCATTAACAGCTACAAAACTCTAGTAGACATTGGCAATGAAGAAAAGAAAAGAATGAAAGAATGCAAACACCACAGAAAGCAGATTAGCGGAGCACAACCATGTTAAGCTGGTAATGATTTGATATTGTTCAGAGCGTGGGTAAGAAAGTCACTTTCTATCATGTGTACAATATTAAATCAGATCATCTTCAGAATGTTTAATGAGATTCCTCTTCCACAGAACCTTCAATCCTGCAGCAAGTCAAAGAAATTAAGCTTTTAAATAAGACTTCAAAATCTACAGTCAAACCACATTAGGTCACTATCCTGACAACATATCAAAGCCCAGGAACAATTCTCAAAAATAAAGTTAAGACACCATATCAAATCACATTAATGTAATCAAACTAATCAGATTCACAATGAAGCTGCAGACGTGTTCGGCTCACAGATGTGTCCTCTCCTCGTTACTTCTTCTCCTTCTTCTTCTCCTACACAAACACACACACAGTCAGTATGGACTAGAACAGATGGAGGCAACGACGCTGATGGACAGTTATGATGTGTGAAATACCTTCTCGTTCATAGAGAGGATGATCACAAGCTTTCTGAAGATGGTCACAAAGTCCAGGAAGAGGTCGACACAATGCCTTCAGTGACAAAACACAAACACAGTCATGTTCATTCCCGTTCTCCTTCCTTTCTCAGTATGTACAACTTTATTGTGGCTGGTTCATTAAACAATGGATTTGGTTTCTTTTACATACAATTTTACTCTTAAAATACTAATATAAACTAGGGATATTAAAGGCCACGATACACTGGTGAACTCCCATTGGCCAGTGGTGATGATGTAATATGTGGGTGTGGCTCTGAGGCTCCGCCTCCGGTTCGTTTCTTCTGTTCAGTCGGTGAGGTTCAGACGCGAGTGAGAACATGAGACACTGAGAGATGCTCTATAGTAGAAGCTGAAGAGACTCCGACACTGTGCTCTGGTGCTCTCGTCACTTTTGACCAAACAGTTTTATGTTTTTCCTTATAGGAATGGTACGAAACTTAGTAAAGCTTTTGACACTTGCTGTGTGAACACACACTCCAACAAAACAAAAGCAATAGACTAATAATAAAACTGATAATAAATCGTCACTTGTGCTCCTACGGTCTAAAATGATGCATTGGGAATGAATGAGAGGAAGTTCCTCTAGTGGAAGCGTCATCTCACTGAAAGATCATTAACAGATATCAGCCTCATATTTTTAACACAACTTGTTTAGGTTTATGGCTTTTATTTTCTTGCAGTTTTAGAGTCAAACGTGTTTTTCAAAATATAAATTTCATATAAAAATTTTAAATAGTATTTTTGTGCTTTTTTTCATGACAATAAACTCAATTCTGTAACTTTTTTTTAAGTTCACTCTTTCAAACTTTTTTCACTTCAGCAATAATCTGCCTAGTGTCGTCTCTGAGAAAGAGGTCAAACAGATTGTGCTTTAAAGAAGTAAAAGTTGACCACAGTTTAAGTTGGAAATGATTATTTTTTATATTATTTTATAAATATAGCGTAAATGTCCGGAGTCCAGAGACTACACTAATATTACTCTGAAAAGTGACTGGTTTCAGGTTGAAATGATTTTTCAATCTATGGCTTCAGCAAAAGCACTATCTTTCATAAACTAGCATAAACAACCACTTTTAACTTTAACCACACATATAATATCTGCCATTACATGAACACAATTATTGGTAACACTTTACAATTAGTTAACATTAATGTATTAACTAACATGAACTAACAATGAGCAACACATTTGTTACAGTATTTATTCATCTTTATTTAATAATAATCCAGCCGTTCATTGTTTGTTCATGTTCACAGTGCATTAACTAATGTTAACAATACAACCTTTGATTTTAATAGTGTATTAGTTAATATTAATTACAACATTTACTAAGATTAATAAATGCTGAAGAAGTATTGTTCAGTCTTAGTTCATGTTCACTAATGAACCTTATTGAGAAGTGTTGCTGTTATTAATATCAGGGCTTAAAGTGAAAAAAAACTTTCTGTGGCTCAACCAGGACTTTTACCAAGCCCGTTTTTTCTATTAACCAATTCTATGAGCAACAGCACAGTCATATTTTCAACGCATTAACAACTATTGTGCCAAAATAATTGAAACTTTTGCAGTACTAGGCTTACTGTGTCAAGAAAATAACATAACATGAATGTTTGTGCCAATATTTATTGAATTGCTAGCTTTGAAACATGTTAATGACATAAAGTGCATTCACCACTGGTTTCTTTGTAATGTGCAAACAGCATAAAGTGCACTCAACACTGCTCACTCTGAAATGTGCAAACATTCTTAGGTGCTTTTACCAAAACAGAAAACTTTGCCAACTTAAATAGACATTTGTATTAGTTAGAGAACATAAAAAAACACAAAAGTGCATCAAACCAATAAATGCATAGATGTTAGAAAACTACTGTAGTGTAATACTGTACTGTATTACAATCTTAGTGCAACTCAAAAGGCTATTTATCATTCTAAATCTAACTTTTCCTCTGTTTTTTGGGCGTTTCTGGGCTATAAATGAAGTCTTTTAAGCGATCTAAGCATCTTCTTTTCAAAGTTTTGACAGAAAGTACTTCTGTTGAATAGGTCATGGCTGCTTTGCTTTCAGAAAAATCTGACCAACACATTTAATATTCGGTCTACATTGTTGTTTGTCGACTCATCAATGTTCAGAGAAAACATTGTTTTTGTCCGAAAGATCTTTTTTGAATTGTAAAGCGAGGCCGTGTGTATTTAAATAGCTTACTTGCTGGTTCGACAGTGACAGTTTAGACAAAGCAGTTTTGTCCTCGGCCAACTTTTTACATAGATCCACAAGCGGTTGTGAAATTGTGAACGATAAGTCGTGTTGAGATATAAATGCACACAGTCTTAACTTTTGCTCACATACACGGTCAGTGAAAGAGGTCAGAGGAGTTGCCGTAGTTTCTGCTCCAGGTAACGTGGTCGTATGCTGTGGACTGCGCACGATAGCTCTGTGCGTCTTATCTCCATCATGACGGTCAAGGGTTTTTTTACCACTAGTGGCATAGTGAAGCTTTTTGTGGCAAACTATGCAAAAACAAGCTCCATGCTCCGGAAGTTTACTGCACCAAGTGCCTAAAGCCTTCCCGTCTTGTCCTCTTTCTTCAAGCCATGCCCAGCGCCATTTGTTTTTTACTTTCTTCTCCAAAGCAGATGTATTTTCTCCTGGTTTGATAAACTCCATTCTCCATAGCGTGTGTACAAGCTAACTGCGACCTGGTTCACTTCCTGCACAAGACCCGCCCTCCTCTCTAGCAATTGGCTAAGACAACCTAATATCATGCTCCCATTGGCTGTGACAGCTGAGCGAGCTGACTCTTGAATCAAGGTGGTAGGTTGAAGGGGACCGGTGTGTTATTCAAGTCAGATTAGGGCCTGTTCACATATCGCGCTTTTGCGCGCTCAAGTTCGTTATTTCAAATGTAGTATGCACGCTCATAATGGAAGCGACGCGCTCGTTTTTTCCAAGCGCGTCCGCGCCGAAAGTGCTTCCGACTGTAATTTACAGCCTGATAAATACATTTTGCCTGCGCCGGAGGCCGGACCTGCCCTCAAGCCGGAATACTTTAAGCCCTGTAATATACTGGTAAACAGAGTAAAACTCTTACCAGATGTAATCTTTGTCTCCCATCTCTGCCTTCTCGATGATGAGCTGAGTGTCGAACAGCACAAACCCACACATGACGGCCAGACCCAGATACAGATGAGCCTGAAACACATCAGAACTGTTACACACACACTCACACACACCCTGGACACCTGCTCCCTTCACACGGTCAATCACACACCTTAAAGACCAAAGCTGAGGCGAAGAACATGTTGAGGACGGAGACGAGCAGGAGAACGGTCAGGCCTGACATCAGAGTACCTAGAAGAACAGGAGAGCACAGGTCAGATCAGCAGAGCCGTGTGTGTGTGTGTGTGTGTGAGTGTGTGAGTGTGAGAGAGAGAGAGAGAGAGAGAGAGAGAGAGAGAGAGAGAGAGAGAGAGAGAGTGTGAGTGTGAGTGTCTGTACCTCCCAGGAACAGGTAACTCCTGCGCTGGGCATAGAGCGCGCTCAGTGTGAAGCAGCCGAAGATGATGGAAGTGCCGAGGAACGCCGTCACGATGATGCTGGAGAACAATGAAGACACCAGTTCAGAACAATGCTTATTTATTAGGAGTGTCACAATATATCGCAACACAAATATGCAACAATATGTGTTGTGTATAGTTCACCCAAAATGAACATTACAGTGAAAGGAAAAATGAAAGTTTTCAGAGTTTTAGTGTCAGAACTACATTAAACTACTATATATAATGTTGATATAATGTATAATAATGCAGTGGGGGAATATGTGTGTGTCCTGATAATGCCAGATGTCTGATGTTCCCAGTAAAAGTGTCCTACATTATTATAAATATATCTAGTCAGTGACAGTGAAAGCATATTCATCTACAATAATTGTGTATTTTCATCTTCAGAATCATGAATATTGTTATTCTGGCATCTCTATTGTCCTGTGCTTTGGGTTTCAGCACCAAGTCCAAGACTATTCATTTACACACACTATGTAACACCAAATTTAGCATTTTAATCAACTAAATGTTTTTGTTAACCTTTTATCATGTGTCTGTAATATGGTATTGTGAGTTCAGTATCGTGATGTGTCGAATCGTGACATGAGGGACTCGCTACACCCCTATTGTTTATGAATTCATATCAAGGTCACCTAAAAAACACAACAACTCTGAGGCGTTTATCAGTGCAGTCAGACTGAGCCGTCGTTTACACCAGCGGTCCTCAACCTTTTTTGCGCCACGGACCGGTTTAATATCAGACAATATTTTCACAGACCGGCCTTTAAGGTGTGGCGGATAAATACAACAAAATAAAATTATACGACCGGCATAAAAACTGGGGTATTTTTTAAATATAATAATAAATGTGAATCCAATGAGTAGGCCTACTCGCAACTTTATTAGCAGTGTCCTCGTAACATCACGCCTAAAGACAACTGAGGAAGCCTGAACACAAACACAATGCCCCCCAAAAGAAAAAAATCTCCATGTTTTCGGTGCTGATGCGTTCATGTAACATGTAAGGGTGGCGCTGCCAATAACGCACCTGAAAGCTGTCACAACGAACCGGCAAAATTAATGATTATGAATATGTAAAATATAGCAGGAGACATTTTAATTGTTTACTAATAAACAAGTGTTTTCTGTGTCAGTGTCGGCTGCAAAGATGAAGTTGACGATGCTGACTCGCGATCTTCGCAGTAGTGAACGCGCCGGAGAGAAATGCACATTTCATACGGATTACATAAGCAGAGAGCAGTCTGTTTTCTTTTGTTTTGAATTGTTCTGTTTAAAAGTAGACATTTCAAGCTTTCTATATATGTCTCAGGTCTGTGAGGCGAGTAGGCTACCTCATACGCTGAGTTTCGGTTCATTTATGAGACGAGCTCCAGTTCACGCGCCGGCGCCTCAGTGCGTGATTATCCATTTTCTACTATATTTACTTCTGATTTATTAAATCCAGGCAATTGGTTGATGAAACAGATTAAAATTAAGATACAATTAATACAAAACGAAATTAAATTTAAAGACAGGCTTTGTGCTTTCTGTTTGAGGTCTCAGTGAAAGTTTTAAAGCAGTCTTAGTGCCCCTTTCAGAGCGCTCGCGTCCGTAACAGAGAACTGTCACGTCTGTAAAATTATTAAAAAAAAAAAATGTGTGAAATAAATTTCTAAATAAATGCGACTTATAGTCCAGAGCGACTTAGGCTATATATGTTTTTTTCTTCTTCATGACGCATTTTTTGACTGATGCAACTTATACTCCGGAGCGACTTATAGTCCGGAAAATACGGTAAGTTATTTATTCTTTCTGTGCAGCGGCCCGGTACCGGTCCGCGGACCGGGGACCCCTGGTTTACACGACAATGATGAACTGACGTACAGAGGACAGCGTTGCCAAACGATCCCCCATTCACACGGATCCGTGAAGTGACAAACTCACACGCATGAGCTCACCGGTTTCAGAGACTCGCGGTTTTGTAATTTTCATTGATTGTTCTCAAAAACTTGTTTTCGAAAGTTTGTGTTTTCAGGCCCCCATAATGCCGTTGCATCACCGAGTTAAAGTCCCGCTGTGGTCAATAACTGTATCCCTTTGATCACCAAAATGACAAATTTAAACGTTTTTTTCCTTCATGCCTTAAAATATCTTGAATGTAAATCGACACCCTCGCCTCATTTAGTATGCGCGGTTCTATGAATATGCAAATGAGCCCCGCCTCCACTCACTCAGCTCAGAGATCCACTGGTTGACGATCACACGTTGATCTGATTGGTTACAAGGTAGTTTGTGACGTCAGAAACACCAGCGATTTCAAAGCGTGTTTTTGAGACTATCTTTGGTTCACTGCAGTTTTAAGGAGAAAATATTCAGCAATGGTGTCGACTTATGAATTTACACATGGTTTGTCTTAAAGCATATTAAAAACACCACATAGACATATGTAAGGATAATGTACATCCAGCTGGTTGTCGTCGCAGAATAAACCCGACAGAGTGATCAGGATCAGGTCTCGCATCAGCCTAAGGGGGTTTATTCTGAGATCACACACACACACCTGAAGGGGGTTTATTCTGAGATCACACACACACACCTGAAGGGGGTTTATTCTGAGATCACACACACACACACACACACCTGAAGGGGGTTTATTCTGAGATCACACACACACACACACACCTGAAGGGGGTTTATTCTGAGATCACACACACACACACACACACCTGAAGGGGGTTCATTCTGAGATCACACACACACACACCTGAAGGGGGTTTATTCTGAGATCACACACACACACACACACACCTGAAGGGGGTTTATTCTGAGATCACACACACACCTGAAGGGGGTTTATTCTGAGATAACAACAGGCTCTATGTACATTATCCCGCTTACTACACTGCTACTCCCAACATAAGTAAATAATTAGACACGAAATATTGATCTGAGTTTAAACACAGAGCTTCCGCGGAGAGAGCAGTTTCAGCGGCAAGATCAAACTAGACGGACATTTAAGAGATACGGTATACAGTCATAACACTTACTACACAGCATTTCACCACATAAATAATTATGGAGATCAGAGATATTGATTTCAGATTAAACTGTTTTAAAATCGTGCCTGTTTGTGTCTTATAATCCAACAGTGAACAAAACAATAGTCACAAAATGGCCGCCGCTGCATTTGTGTGAAACGAGAGAGACGAGTCCACGATACTGGATGGCATAATTAAATAACTGTACACAAAATATTGATTCAACTGAGTTTTAATATTTTATTAGCTCACAAAACGCAAAACTTCCACGAAGAAAAACCCGTTCCTAGCGCTGCTGACTTCAGTGACCCGGATGAGCCTGTGTTTCTGTTCTCAGCGGCTGTTATCTGGGAATAACACACCACTGGATGACGCTATTGACTAATCAGAATCAAGTATTCCACAGAGCCGTGTAATAACCAACATTAAAACCTGGATTTTCACCACAGGGGGACTTTAAGTGTATACTCCACATGGCTTCTGGACATAAACGTGTGTGTATTTGACCATTTAAGCACAATAAATCTCAAAAGAGAACAGAATCCAGGATCTCATGCTGTTTGAGAGGCGCCTTTCTGTCCGCACACTTCAGGTGTGTGTGTGTGTGTGTGTGTGTGTGTGTGTGTGTGTGAGACAGTCAGCACAAGTCAAACATCCAGATCTTTATTCAAGGCTTATTGTGCTTAATAACGGTCTTTAACATCCCGCTTTTTATCTGCTATGCAGATATATTTACATACTGCGATATAAACGATACATCACAATCTCTAACGATAGACACTTTATACTTCAAAAGTAACTGGCCGAAGGGTAATATCTGTAAGAACAGCCATTAGAAAGTAAACCCTGTGATCAGGAACTTTACCTCGGGTTGATGCTGATGACGTAGTCCATGAGCGGGCCGAGTCCAAGACCTGTTTAACACACAGGGTGACGTGTTATGGTATTATATGATGTGTTACAGTGAGTGTCTTGAACACATGATCTAGGATATGAAGCAGAGGTTTAATCAGCTGACCTGTGAAGAAAGCGAAAGCCGCCAGAATGGCCAACCTCTTCTTCTCCGTCTGAGGACTGTGAGGAGTCATGGCCAGCCAACCCATCATGGCCAGAGACCCCAGCATAGTGATCCCACCCTGAAACAACATCAGGAGTGTGAGAACGAGTGTGAGTGTGTGTGTGTGTGTGTGTGTGTGTGTGTGTGTGTGTGTGTGTGTGTGTGTGTGTGTGATCCCACCCTAAAACAACATCAGGAGTGTGATAGAGAGTGTGTGTGTGTGTGTGTGTGTGTGTGTGTTTGATCCCACCCTGAAACAACATCAGGAGTGTGTGTGTGTGTGTGTGAGATAGAGCCCGACCGATATTATCGGCCGATATTAGGCATTTTCCCAAACTATCGGTATCGGCATTTATAACGGCCGATAAATGAATATTTAAAAAATAAAATAAAAGCGGACGAAACACCCTGCAACCATGTTATGAGTGTTGGCGCTGCATAGTTTGTCCACCAGAGGGCACTATACAAGGAAGCTCGCTAACATCAATGAGCTTGGAAATCACAACGAACTTATTCTGCCTAAATAAAGTAATGATTACTGTATTTATAACTAGCATATCTGTAGTTCCAGTCCCTGCATTGTAAAACGTAAGTTAGGCACGCCAGGAGTGAACATTTAGACAGAGAAAAAGTATCAAACATAGCAGCTAGCCTGTGCATAAAAGTTAGCTTTTCTTTTACACGTGTGTGAAATCCAAGTGTGCGTTACTGTAGGGGTAATTAACACATGGTTACCGAGTCGATCGTTCCCTGGGATGCGTTTTCATGAAAATCGAATGTAAAGACTTTTATCTCTAAAAACAGATGATCTTATAACGCTAGTATATTGGGCACAGAGTAAGTAAAAGTAAATCGCTAGTTAATACCACTAACAAGGCTCAAAATAGCCTCACACTAACACGGTAGCATAATGAGGGTCCATACATGCAAACCGAAGCATTGAGAACTTTGTAAGTGTACAGACAGTTTAATAAGAAGATACTTTATAAAGACAGTACATTACGCGTTTACAGGCAGGCGTCATCTAGGAAAACAGTCTCGACTAATCGAGTCACGAACGCAGTGCTAAGTGAGCTGGTCCATAGGAATTACGTTTGTGAAATCTAACGTAGCACGGCGTTCGTGACTCGATTACTCTGTGCCCCATATACTAGTGTTATAAGATCATCTGTTTTTAGAGATAAAAGTCTTTACATTCGATTTTCATGAAAACGCATCCCAGGGAACGATCGACTCGGTAACCATGTGTTAATTACCTCACATAATGTATTTAGTGCATCACTAAGTAGTAGATTTTAGAAGGCAGGCAGCAAATGATGATTGAAAATGGTTTGTTGTAACGTTAGCTTGATGGAATAGATGGATAGAATTAGGAGTGACCTTTGTCTTGTTTAATAATAATACAAATGATGAAGATAATAATAATATCATCATCATTGATTTTTAAAAAATTATTACTGTCAATATTAATAATAATAGTTGATTTTTTTTGTTCAAAGGACTTTAAGTTTCATATCTTAAGTTTGTATTTTTAATATACATTATATTTATCAGAACTTTAATATATTCTGTTCTGTTGTGACAAAGTTCATTTAAAAAAATTTATTTTTATTTTTAAACTGCATTATATTATTTTAGTAAGGCTGAGGACTCTTAAATAACTACAAATAACTAATGTTAGGGAAAATCTGTTCATGTTTTGTTACACGTTTCTGGATAAAAAAAAAATATATATATATATATATATCGGCCGATATATCGGATTTTTAAATCACCAAATATATGGTGTTCGGCCTTAAAAATCCTTTATCGGTCGGGCTCTAGTGTGAGAGTGTGTGTGAGAGTGTGTGTGAAAGTGAAGATAAACCCCAGGTGTACCTGAAACATGTGTGTGATGACATAGATGTATGCGCCAGCGGTCGCCACCAGCATACACACCGCCAGACTGGCATACACACTCTTCAGGTGTTGCTGAGTCGAGCGCGAGCTGCAGGAGAAACACAGAACACCTTCAGAACATTCACTTATTCACTTATCAGAGGATTCTAGTTCTTATAGTGTAGATACAACTACATCACACACACACACACACACACCTGTACATGTCTAAAGACACTGAGGTTATCAAAACACTTACATTTGAGAGAACTTGAAGAGAGCATCAAAGTTTATGCTGCGATCGAACACGTTCATGTTTCTGTTGTTTCAGTCACAGGAAAACCTGCTTAAAGAGAGAGAACACACACACACACACACACACACACACACGACTGTTACACCGAGTGCTCTTGTGTGACATCACCACTGTTACAGCGAACGCAAGTTAACTTTGACCTCAACACCAAAACTACGTCTGGGAAATAATTGGGCACAAAATGTTGTTTCGAGTTGAAATATTTGATCTCACTCACTTGAAATAAACGTGAATCTTCCGTGAAGAAAAGTTCGCAGCAAGTGTGGCTTTGAGCCAAAGATGAACGATCAAGTTCTAACAAGACTATTGAGAGTGACAGTTATGTAGAGCGATGCGGATGTTATAGCGAACACCCCCCCGACAGGCTGATCAGGACCCCGACAGGTGAAGCGGAGGCTGAAGGGTTTGTACTCGCTACACCCCCCCCGACAGGTGAAGCGGGACCCCGACAGGTGAAGCGGAGGCTGAAGGGTTTGTACTCGCTACACCCCCCCCGACAGGTGAAGCGGAGGCTGAAGGGGTTGTACTCGCTACACCCCCCCCGACAGGTGAAGCGGAGGCTGAAGGGGTTGTACTCGCTACACCCCCCCCGACAGGTGAAGCGGAGGCTGAAGGGGTTGTACTCGCTACACCCCCCCCCCGACAGGCTGATCAGGACCCCGACAGGTGAAGCGGAGGCTGAAGGGGTTGTACTCGCTACACCCCCCCCGACAGGTGAAGCGGAGGCTGAAGGGGTTGTACTCGCTACACCCCCCCCCCGACAGGCTGATCAGGACCCCGACAGGTGAAGCGGAGGCTGAAGGGGTTGTACTCGCTACACCCCCCCCGACAGGTGAAGCGGAGGCTGAAGGGTTTGTACTCGCTACACCCCCCCCGACAGGTGAAGCGGAGGCTGAAGGGGTTGTACTCGCTACACCCCCCCCCCGACAGGTGAAGCGGGACCCCGACAGGTGAAGCGGAGGCTGAAGGGGTTGTACTCGCTACACCCCCCCCCCGACAGGCTGATCAGGACCCCGACAGGTGAAGCGGAGGCTGAAGGGGTTGTACTCGCTACACCCCCCCCGACAGGTGAAGCGGAGGCTGAAGGGGTTGTACTCGCTACACCCCCCCCCCGACAGGCTGATCAGGACCCCGACAGGTGAAGCGGAGGCTGAAGGGGTTGTACTCGCTACACCCCCCCCGACAGGTGAAGCGGAGGCTGAAGGGTTTGTACTCGCTACACCCCCCCCGACAGGTGAAGCGGAGGCTGAAGGGGTTGTACTCGCTACACCCCCCCCCCGACAGGTGAAGCGGGACCCCGACAGGTGAAGCGGAGGCTGAAGGGGTTGTACTCGCTACACCCCCCCCGACAGGTGAAGCGGAGGCTGAAGGGGTTGTACTCGCTACACCCCCCCCGACAGGTGAAGCGGAGGCTGAAGGGGTTGTACTCGCTACACCCCCCCCGACAGGTGAAGCGGAGGCTGAAGGGGTTGTACTCGCTACACCCCCCCCGACAGGTGAAGCGGAGGCTGAAGGGGTTGTACTCGCTACACCCCCCCCGACAGGTGAAGCGGAGGCTGAAGGGGTTGTACTCGCTATAACATCCGCCTCACTCTACATTATCCCGCTTATTACACGGCTACCTGCCAAATAAATCAATCATTTGACACAAAATATTGATTTAAAAACGATTGTATTGCTTCCGCTAAAGAAAATAGTCCGTTCCGCGTCCATAGCAACGCGCTGTTTTCCATGGCAACGGTGTGTTATACTCAGCAGCGGCTGTTATCAAGAAATAACACACCACACTCTACATTACAACTCAACCAAGCCATGGTATAAAAGGAAGGAAATGCCACAGAATATAATCTTGCTTAAAGAAGTGCATAGAGCAGCTCATTTTATTTGTTTTGTTGATTTTTAAATATAAAACTTGTTGAAATGTCTTCAGTGTGAGCATCCGTTGGTTTTGAACACTTTCATCTCGTTTGAACAAAACCGTGATAATATTGATAATCATGATAAAATCTGTCACTATTATCGTGATATGAAATTTTCATACCGTCCCATCTCTACTGTACACACACACACACTCTCACTTACACACACTCTCACTTACACACACACACACTCTCACTTACACACAAACACACACTCACTTACACACAAACACACACTCACACAAACACACACTCACTTACACACAAACAAACACACACTCACTTACACACACTCACTTACACACAAACTCACTTACACACAAACACACACAGACTCGCTTGTACACGCACGCACACACACTCTCACTTACACACACTCTCACTTACACACACTCACTTACACACACACACTCTCACTTACACACACTCACTTACACACACACACTCTCACTTACACACACTCACTTACACACACACACTCTCACTTACACACAAACACACACTCACTTACACACAAACTCACTTACACACAAACACACACTCACTTACACACAAACACACACAGACTCGCTTGTACACGCACGCACACACACTCTCACTTACACACACTCTCACTTACACACACTCTCACTTACACACACTCTCACTTACACACACTCACTTACACACACTCACTTACACACACTCACTTACACACACTCACTTACACACACTCACTTACACACACTCACTTACACACACTCACTTACACACACTCACTTACACACAAACACACACTCACTTACACACACTCTCACTTAAACACACCACACACTCGCTTATACACACAGACTCTCACTGTGTGCATGTACAAGCGAGTGTGTGTAAATGTTAGTGAGGGTGTGTACAAGCGAGTGTGTGTGTGAGAGAGAGTGTGTAATTGTGTGTACAAGCAAGTGTGTGTTAAGTGTGTATGTGTGAGTGTGTACACGTGAGTATGTGTGTGTGAGTGTGTACACACGAGTGTGTGAGTGTGTAGAAGCAAGTGTGTGTGTGTGAGAGTGTGTACAAGCAAGTGTGTGTACGTCAACAAGTCTGAAAAGGATATCTAACATGAGATTAAAACTAAAAAAAATAACACTTATTAACAGAAACACTAAAATGGAAACACAGTGTTAAAGGTCAGAGGTCATGTGACGTCACAGCAGTCAGCAGAGCAGAAACACTGGTCAACTCTTATCATCATTAAAGGCTCGCAGGAAATGATGTCATTCTGAAAGTTCACTGCGAAACATCATGTACTTTTCTGGAGGAGTTTCTACTCTAGGAAATGTTAGTCACGTGATCACTGTGCGTTCCTAAACTAAACTGGTTATCTAAAAGACGTGCGTATATAGCCTGACCTTTGACCTCATCTGACAGCAGCGCAGAATCGTCGACGTTACACAGGCTTGATTTCAGTGGTTTATCCACACAGATATCAGAAGATCTGAAGATCAACACTGAACTTCCTCGCGGAGAGTGAAAGTAAAAGCTCAGATGTAGCGAGAGTAGCGTTACACGGAAAACACACTTCTGTTCACAACTTCAACACACACTCGCAGATAAACCACACACACACACCCGAACACAAGTCCCATCCGCAGTGTAACGTGTAATAAACACACATCAGCTCGAGCTCGACGGATAATCGCGATAGATCGCAGAAGTTTGTCGAGTTGAGCGTTTAATCGCGCTCAGTTCTCACAGACTCCGACCGTGACGCGTTTCTCCTGGCGGTTTGCTCTTCCCGCTCATCGTGTTATTATTCATCGTAAATATGATTTCTCGACATTCTATAAGAGTAAAGTTGATGTATTTACCATAAGCTGTGAGAAAGTGTGTGTGTCCGTCGGTTGTTCCTGAAGGCCTGTGGATTCGGATCAACGCCTCTCCGTCACGTACGTACAGCGCTTGCAAAACAACGCGACGTCTCCAGCGTGATGACGTCACGCGCAGTTTGGTGAAACCCCGCC